>BQNB010044201.1:0-45029 GCA_026074375.1 Tanacetum coccineum | reverse complement strand
CTTCGACCCTCTCACACAACAAACACAAGATCAAGAACCAGGCTTCTTAGTTTTTGTATAAATAGTTTTAGGGTTCTCTTAAGAAAGGACCTAGTTTAATATAGGGTAGGAGTAGTGTAAATTTACATTTAATTGTCTTTTAGTTTCTGCATTTTCTTTCATCAGTATTGTACCTTTTTTAAAGTTTTAATATAAGTTCATGTTTAGTTAACTCCTGTCTTCAAATTCTGTTTTACAATTATGCAAATTTGTTCTAAAAGCTTTTGGATATCAATTAATAAGCTCATATAAGCTCTCTAATGTTTGTTTAACTCAATCAAGTTTTTCATAAATCTAAGTTAAGTTTACTGTTTGAATTCACCTCAAAGAAATTACTTATGCTTAATGGAATTGGTACTTTGGAAGATAAGCCAGATTGGGATGGGCTTATTGGACCCTACTAGCTTGTTTACAACAAGCTAGAGCTTGTAGAATAAGCTCTTTTGAGCATTTAGTCCTTGTTTTGAGCAAAAGGACAAAGGTACTTTCACTTTTATTCTTTTAAAGCTTATTTTATCTTTTTCTTATTTACTGCTTATATTTGCTTATTCCCTACTTATTAGTCTCAATATAGCTTAGTGACTCCGGTTTAAAGCTTCTTTAAATCTGTTTTAGCATTTACCAAGTTTAGCTCAAAAAGGTCTAGAAAATCCAAAAACATAGCTTATTTTTGTTAAGTTGATTTTAGTGCTTATCCTGTTTTAAGAATTGCTTAAATGTCCTTATTGTACTTAGATATTAATCGGTTTTCATGTTTTAAATTTGTTCGTGATCTGTATTTGGGCTTATAAATGAGTTTTCAAGAATTTAAAGGGGTGTTTGGTTTAAGTAGTAGAAACCATGTTTCTACTGCTAAGCTTGTGTTTAGATTTCAATTTGGTTTTCATTAGTCTTAGATCAGCTTGAGTATAAGTTTTAATGATATTAGAATAAGTCTTTATAAGTTTTGAGGTTTATTTCATAAAAATCTTCAAGTTTGCTATTCCTTATGATTTTTAGGTTCTGATTTAGTGTTAAGTTCTTCAAAATGCTTTTTAGGTTTTTCCTAAATTGTTGTTCAAATCTGTTTCTATTGCATCTTAATGAACTTGATTTAAGGTAGTTAGCTTTTGAATGCTTTTTATGAGTTTTTACCAAAATTAGTTTAGTTGAATGGTCTTTAAAAATATCAAACTTTGATTCAATTTAAGGTTTAGATTTAAGTTGGATCTAGCTTAATTTTTATGTTTCTGTCTTGATTGAGTTTTGGTATAATCGTTTCAAGTTTTCAATTTATTAAAGTCATTTTTGAGTCCTTCAATTCAGTTGCAAAAAGTCATTTTTGAGTCCTTAAATTCAGTTGCAAAAAGTCATTTTATCTCCAAAAAGTCAAAAACTCAAGTAGTGCATCTGCCATTTCCTTGAGTCTTATCTAGCTTATTTTCTTGTTCAATTTTCCTAATTCTAGCTTATTAGTGTAGTTTGAGTTTGTATTACAATTATATGTATGTAGCTTTTAATCTTTCAAAATCTTACTTATTAAGACTTAAAGCTAAGCTGAAAGTTTTCATTAATCTAAAAAAGCAAAAATCAACAATTAGTGTACTGTCATTTTGAGCAAGTCTTTTCTAGCTGCTTAAATTTGGTTAAATGTCCTTAAAACCTCTTTTGTGACATTTGTTTTATGCTCTCTGGTGCTTAATCAACTTATGTAATTTGCTTATTTTTTATCCCTAGTGCTTATTAGGTCCAGAGTTAAGGCTGTGTCAAGCTTAGTTGCTTTACTTTTTGCTTATTAAATCCCAAAAAGCTCAAAACAACTTTATCTAGTTTTCTAAAAGTTTTAACTTGAAGTTTAGCAAACTGCCACTTTCTTTAAGCTTATTCTAGCTTATTAATTAGTTCTGTCAATAAGTCTTTTCATTAAAGTTGCTTATTTCAGTCTTAACTTTAACTTTTCAAAAAGAAAATTAAAAAAAATGTTTTATCAAAAAGTGTGGCCACAGGTTTCGAAACTGTGACCTCCCCTTTCACACACCCAACACTTAAACACACACTCTCATTACCAACTCGCCCTTGGGACTTTTCTGTTAAACCTTTGCACCCTTTAATATTTAACCTCAATTTTCAGTTTTAGCTTATTAGGCTTATTTGCTTTTTATCAGCTTATTCCGTTTAGCTTATTTTCAGTCTTTATTTTTCTTACATTAGAAATAGATTAAAGTATTTTCTGTAATTTTTCTAGATTTTTATAAATTAGTTTACTATTTTTAATGTTTTATTTAGATTAAATCTATTTTTAATTCATAAAAAATAAAATAAAAAACAAAAAATATGATTTATTTTCTGAAAATTATTTTAAGTCATTTAGGATTTTTAGAAATTAAATTTGCATTTTTAGGGGTAAAATTTGATTTACTTGCTTAAATGTCGCGTTTTTAAATTCCCGTTATCATTTTAATGCTTAATCGTGCCTTTTAGATTAGCGTGCCTTTAATTTACTTTCCATTTGCGTTATTAGATTTAGAATCCATAATCCAAATCTTTTATGATAATCAAGCTCGATTCTCGACATAAACGTGAATTTCCATTCACCTCTCACCGAGGAGAACGATACCCGTGCTGATTACCTATTATTCTTTCCTAAGAATAATTTGTATGATACTTTGCTTACGTATACGTATATGTATTTTAATAAATATATATATTATATTAAGAGGGATTTTTGAATGAACATCATCAATCTTCATTAAGAAGATCTTTATAGATCTGTTTCACCTGATCTATTTCTACAACGAAACCCAACAAGGTTTCAGTAGATCCACACTTCTAAAGAAACTAAACAGGTTTCTATATATATACTTTTAAACTCCAAAAGATTTCAAGAATTATATCTAGTTAATAATTAAACTTGACCCGGTTTAAAATAAACTAGACAAGCCAAACAAACACTTCCACTAATTTAGTAAAAATGATATATAATCCGATATTTAATAATAACTTGTATAATTATCAATATCTTGTTGCAAAGAAACTCTCCTTGATTTCATTGAACATTTTACAGTTATCTAATAAAATAACAACTTGCATTTTATGAGATATGTTTTAAAGAAACTCCACTTGGTTTCAATGAATATGTTCTAGTAATCTAATAAAATAACAACTTGCATTTTATGAGATCTGTTTCAAAGAAACTCTACTTGGTTTCAATGAATCTAAATTCATCATGATTTGCAACCATGTTAGTAATTGGCGCACCAATTACATTTACAAGATTCACTAGGGTCACACTTGTGTTACCATTAGTAAACTTGTCAAAAAAACAGTTAAGAACTATTAAAATAATTTAGTATCTAATAAACTCGATTTGGTTTATATAAACTTGTACCAAATCTGATTAAAAAAACTCAATCTTGGTTTCAATAAATACTGATTTAAACAATAACATATGTAATAAATAAACTAAAAGACCAGTTTGAAAAGAAACTCATCATGGTTTCAACATAAACTGATTCAATACACTGTTTTAAAAATCGTTTATAGATCTGTAACACCAAATCTGTCAATTAAAATTCCGTTTACTTAAAACTGGTTTTTCAAAAAAACACAATCTTGGTTTCGATAGAAAACAGTTTGTATAAAAATTTGTTAATTAAGATAATCCGATTTAAACAAAAAAGTGTTTTAATTCTATTACACGGAATCTGTTTTAAGATTGTAAGGAAACATGTACACGTTTATTAAGATAAAATCAAATTATAATCAATAAATAATTAACAGAAAATAGAAAATAAACAAACAGAATGGGATAGAAGCGGAAGACAGACACTATAAACCATAATTAAATAAAACAAAAAATAATAAAGGGACTTACTAGATCACCATTAAGAAAACACTCTTCGAGGCACGTGTTTGACACGCTTAGCACTAAAGAGCTGAGGCACGTGTTTGACATGCTTCCCTTAAAACAGATTCACCGTGTGTTTCCCAAGGTACAACAGCCGAAACAGTAAGTTGTACTGTCAAACTTAACAAACTGCTGGAATATCACCTTTCCAAATATGTACTCCATAAGTTGAAAATCATAATACTTATTGATTTGATGTGTATTATATTTGCCATCAATAAGACAAATCTTTTATTAATAAAACAGATTTACATATCATTTAATGAGACAAAATATTATGTACAAACTTATTTGATAAGTTTAAATTTATTCCTACAATTGATTTACAGAAAACTGGAAAGAACCCGAATCACACCTTCCCACTTCACATTTTCGGCGATGTGGGATACTTCCATTTTCCCAGATTTTATGTTTCACGTGTCCCACTTTGAGACACGATATCTCATTCATATTAACCCCATTTTGGACATACTTTAGCTCGTTGCGAAGCTCTCTTCAAGGATAACGCAAAATGACAAGCTAATATAAATATATATAACATATACATATATTAAATAATGTCCAAAGTTTGCAAAAACACATTTTGCCAAACTATTTTTCCAACAAAAAACTCTCAACAAAAAACTATTTTGTCAAACTATTTTTCCAACAAAACTATTTTTCTTATTCAAATATTATTCCATAACTTTGCTTGTATGGTGTTGACAACCTTATTCGGTTTAGTGTTATTTTTAACATTAACAGTTTTATTAATGAAAAGACTTCATTTTTCATTTTAACGTTCTTTTCTAAAATTATGTATTTTAATGCATAACCCTATTTTTTTCATTAAAAACTTTAGTAGACACTTTTTCTTTTCCTTTAGTGACCCCTTAATAAATTTATTATAGATGTTCAAAAACATTTAACAACAATTATGCAATTATAATTATTTACTACTTTAAATTTTTGTCGTAACACATGGGTACTTGTCTACTAGCTAACAATGTATGCATTTGGTTTGATGTGAAGACGCGCTTTAAGCAAACAAGAAAAAGAACATCCACAAGCAATTGTTATTATTCGACTTTTCTTTTGATTTGGAGAAATCAAGATTTATATCATAAAATATGGTTCTTTTGGAATCATAAAGTCAGGTGTGGTGGTTGTTACCGTTTGAGTATTAGGTATACTGGTATAGTCAGGGAGTCATGGGCTAGTGTTATAGTAAAAAATGTTGTCACGTCAGATTTTTACTCTAAACTCAGAACGTATAACGTAGGCCAAAAACACCCTCATTCATCACTCAAGTTAAGGCCTCATAGTTTTCTTTGTTTTGTTTTTCATTTTTATTTTTTAATACAAGAATAAAAATTAAAACATTACATTATAGATAATCAGGGTTCGAAGTGGAGGACATAGGCACAAACAACTACTACACCATAGGTGAAAAAGTTGGCTAAGTAGTTAGTTCCACACTTAATAAACCCGACACCGACACACGCGGCTTAGTCGCGTGTGGTACTGGTGACGGGGTAGCTATTTTTGCTAATAAGTACCCTAGTGTGTACGCCGCCACGTGCTTAACACCTGGCGACGCAGTTAACGCCAGGTCTATTAATAACTGTAATGTTATCGCGGTTTCCGGAATGTCTACCGATCCGGAAACCGCGGTGGAGATGTTGGAGAAGTTTCTGAATACACCCTTTAAGTCGCCTTGTCCTGCTTCGGATTCAGAAGCTTGGCCTGAGAATGTTCAGTCGTTTCTCGATGATACGGTTGCCAAAATGTCAAAAATAGGAAAAAATGAGCCTTTTTCTAATAATGATAATGGTCATAATAATAGTTCTTGCACGATATGTGAACTGGCTAAGGGACGTGAGTTTTCGCCAGTGGGGATAATGCCGGGTGGGGTAATATTGTTAGGGAAAACCCGACTTTTGCGATAGTTAGGTTTGCCGGTGGGAGCAATGAACCAGCTCATCATCATACTCATGGTCATGACGTGGTGGTGATTAAAGGGAAGAAGATTGTGTGGAATTTGAGTAAAAGTGAGAGGTTTGAGTTGGGTGTTGGAGATTACTTGTTTACGGCATGGGTGGTGTCATAGAGTTATCTGATTATTGCGTTTGCATAGAGTAAACGTGAGAGGAAGCATAATGTGAGTGTTCAGAGTAAAAGTGAAACAATAAAAACTATAAATAACTTACATTGTTAATAAGATAATTGGTGCATCATATCATACTTGATGACGTATACTAGGTGTACCAAGCCTCTGGGCTTGGGTCACACTATTACTTGGGCTTTTGGGCCCAACCTGTCAATAACGGGCCGTAGTAAAACCCAATCTCGCATTGGCCGCGGCCCGAACCCTGTGATCCGTCCGCAGATCTAGTTATAGACGATCCGTCCGCGGCCGTTCACACGATTATCGCGGAACCTTGCCCGACAAGGGACCCACTCTGGCCACTACTAAAGCAACCAAAATACTAGGAAACCCTAGTACTAGACACCTATAAATAGGGGTCATAGTACACCCCAAAAGGTACACAGTTATTCTTATTCTCTCTGACATATACTCTGACAATATGAATACTTACTCTCACGCCGGAGTCTAATCGTGGGGTCTGTCCCCACGGTAAGGCTAACAGTTTACTTTCAATTATGCAGAAAATCATATCACTTCTCTTGCTCTAGTACAAGATTAAACACTCAAGTCATTTGGAGGCCCGACCTGAAAAATGACTTCAACACCTTGCTAAACCCGACACGAATTTTGTACTAACACACATAAAGTAATTCTTGTCCAAATACAACAAGACAACTCCCACATCAATAATATAGCACAATACATTTAAGATCATCCCAAAAGACAAGACTCTAAGTTTAAGATATAGTTAATGTTTCAAACGTTATGTTGTAGGGGTGAGTATAATAGCTTCATTAGAGTGATCTTGAAACCATATACCATTGACAAAATGAAAACAAAATAAGACTAGTTCAAACTCAAATACTCATTATATTATAAGGGAGAATTATTAACCACAAAAGCTGGACTTTTGTTTGGGATTAAAAAAATTGAGAAGGAAAACGAGACACGAGCAAACTTAAGGTATTTTATACTACTATGATAGAATTGATCTATCAAGGTAAATCAATCACGAGCATTCTTTACATATAAAGGTATAACATAGACATCAACAAACATATAAAGAAGTTTTTGTTTCTAATATTTTATTTACACATTTCATCGAACAGTTCCTATGTACAAGTAACAATATAAACAATCAATTGACTTTAAGTAGCAAAACAATTAAACAAAACAACTAGTTGACTAGTAAGTATCAGAGAAATACAAACAGGTCTATAATAAGCATCTAGCATTGCAAATGAACAAAAAATATGATATGAAATTCTCATATACCTTGGTTCATAAACTGTCTACTTAAAGACTATGTCAAAGCTTCTTTTGAATAACTAGCACAGAGAGAGAGTGGGAAGGAGGAACAAGGCAAAACGTGGTGTCACATACTCACATGAACAAGTTGGCGGGGAAATTTAGCAGGAAATGAAAAGTCTTCCCCCCAATTTACTATGTTCGGTTACAAGCTATCCAGTAAAAGGGAGTTTTGCTCAAGCCAAATAGTAGGGGTATTAAGAAAACCTGAAAAATCGAGTCGAACCGTTTAACTCGAAATCAAAAAAATCTGAAATCGAAACCGAAAAAAGCATGCTCATCAGGTTTGGTTTTGGTTTTTATCTTTAAATATATGCGGTTAACTGAACCGAACCGTGTATAATATACATATATATGATTATTAAATTTTAAATATTTATATATTATATACTCGCACTACTTTTGACTTTTTCTTCTGATATAAAGATTTAGGGTGCGTTTGGTGTTTAAGTGGGACTGGATTCGGATTTAGATTTGAGAAAGGTTTGAAAGAAAATAAATAGAGAGAAAATTAATTATTATTTTAAAAATATCTATATTATATTCATAAATTAATTTAATATACACTTTTCCAAATAAAAAATAAATATGAAAGAAAAGATCAAGTTTATCATGTGGTTGATAATTAGTCACACTTTATTGGTCTACACATTCAAAACCGTATTTGGAATTGAGATATGGAGGTGATACAGGCGCGTCACCCTAAAGAAAAGTAACCAAACAAATAATTTTGAACATCTTTCAATACAAACCCTCTCAAACCCCCATACCAAACATACCCTTACTATACATTTATGTGTGAAAAGTGACTGATAATTGTAAGAGTTTTGTTACATCCACAAATAATCCACAAACATGTGTTGTGATGTTTTGATTGGTGTATTTTGATACACTTTCTCTCTTCTCTCTTTGATTTGGTCAATCACACATAAACAACATATGTTTGTGGATGATTTTTTGTGAATTGTTTGTGGATGTAGCACTCTAATTGTAACTTATAAATGTTGAATAAATAAATTTTGTTAATATCTTATGTATGTTTATTTGAATAAAATTATTGTCACAGGATAACTTTAATACGATTTTAATCTATCTATTCCGTGATTATTAATTTTACTAAAATGTCATTTTACGTTCTAGATCAACTTATTGTTCATGCGATTAAACTCGATTAAACGTCTAGAATGGTTAATCCGAACCGCGGGTAACCGCTCATTTCGGGGAAACCGCATGTTTGGCTACCCGCCTAGTACGGTTCGGTTTCGGGTAGTAAATTGAATTACCCTCCCCATGTGGATAGTTCAAATCTTCCAACTAACCAAACTGAACCGCCCCGTGAACACCCCTACCAATTTGCAATATCACTGCCACCTAGCATTTCACTTTTACTAGTCACACACATTAAAGTACCTTATCACTCATAACTCAAGCCAAACTCTCCAATATCATTTCTACCTCAACAATACTTATTTTTCCTTCAAAAAAACCAATATGAATCCCAACACCTTTGATGATTACGATATTTATTTTCAAGACGATTGGAGCGATACACGCGAGGTTTTGAGGCTTATGAACAATTTCTAGCTTTGAGTAATCAAGAAGCCCAGGGTTCGGGATCGAGATCGGGTCTAAAGAATATGACATACATACCATGTGAACGAGAATAGGCGGAATAACGGCCAATTGACGACTATTTTGCCGACGAAGACAATCCTCATAAATACTCGGAAGAGAATTTTAGGCGAAGGTATCGTATAAGTTCTAAACTTTTTACATATATAGTCAATGATATTAAAAATTACTATGTTCAGCCTCTTCCCGAATACTTTCATTTTTTCAAACAATATTACGATGTTACTGGTCGTGCAAGTATTAGTCCTATTATGAAGTGTACATCCGCCATACGCCAATTGACATACAACATAACACTCGATGCATTTGACGAGTACTTGCAAATTGTTGAACGTTGTACACGAGAATGTTTAGATAACTTTACTAACTGCGAGGGTTCTAAAAGGATCACCATGGCGCTACTAAGGCCTCACAAAGGCGTGAGGCTTGACTTTCACGCTACGCAATAGACCAAGGCGTAAGCTTAAGGCGTGACGTGAGATGAGAAGTGAAAAAACATGATAAAGCGCGATAAGATATGATGCGTAAAGGCTTTTCTGAATTCAATTTTGATAAAAATCATTTTATATAGAAATGAAAAGGATTACATGTAAAGATAGTTTCTTAACTTTATTCTTTATGTATGATACTTTTTGTAAACTCAATATATTTGAAATATGATATAAATATATAAATTTATAAATATTTTCATATTTTATGCCGCTTTAAGTCACGCCTTAAAAAAGTCATGACTCATCATGGCTCCTAAGGTGTGAGGCTTGGCCATCCCGCCACGCCACGCCTCACGCTATTTATAACCTTTATATGTTATATGTAGGAGAGTTTTTAAGAAAGCCCAATTTAGAGGATATCCAAAATATATATGCATTGCACGAAGAAGAACATTGACTCCCGGGAATGATCGGGAGTATTGGTTATAAGCATTGAGACTGGAAGAACTGCTCAAAGTCCTTACATGGTCAATTTAAAAGACATGATCATAAATACCCGACTCTTATGTTAGAAACTGTTGCATATTATAAATTGTGGATTTTGTATGCATATTTTGGTGTTTTAGGGGCAAATAACGACCTCAGTATGTTATATGGTTCCCCGTTATTTAATGATCTTCTTGTCGATAAAGCTCCAGATGATCCATTTGTAGTAAATGGACGAAACATACAAAAAATGTTACTATTTAGCTGACGGTATTTATCCACCATGATCTACGTTTGTCAAAACGTATTCTATTGTAAGGGATGAAAAAACAATGAAGTATAAAAGAGTTCAAGAAAGTTCTCGAAAAGATATTGAACGAGCTTTCAGAGTCCTAAAAGGTCGTTGGGGAATTATACAACAACCTGCACGTGCTTACCAAATCAACATGTTAAGAAGAATTCACCAATGTACCTTCTTTTATTTAATGAAGTTTAATATTTGTTATTTCTTATTTATTTAATGAAAATAAAAAATAAACAAAAAAATTTGTCACGACAACACAAAATCATCCTATTTTGTGGTGCTAACGAGGGAGGATATTTTTGGTGCCATGTGAAAGAGTGGTGACGTGACACTACTTTTTCCCAATGGCTGACATCACTATACCCGGTTCTCTAAGTGTCTAGGCTAAACTAGGGTAAAGTAGGAGTGTTAGTCGCGACGGGTTAGTCGGGTTCGTGTCAATTCAGGTCGGGTCAAGACAAAAAATTTCATACCCTAACCTGACCCTATTTGAATTCGAGTTACTCGTGTTCAGGTCAACTCGGGTCGGTGAGTTTGGGTTTGAGTCAACCCGAATATGATTTATATAATAAAAAAATTTATAAAATTAATAAGTTTTATAATTAGAATTTTTTTTAACATTATTCGGATCAATTTGGTCGACCCAAACCCGAGTTAGCCGAAATTTCAATACTCGATATCCGACCTTATTTAGTAATCGGTTATTCGGATTGAACCGAATAACTTGAATAAATTTTTTGACCCGAATAACCTGACCCGAAAAAGTTTAATCGGGTTCGAGTCTAGGTCCGGTCGGGTTTTTACACCCCCTAGACGTAAGTGTATAATTGTGTAGTTAAGAATTGGGGCATTGCTCTTCCCTCTGTTTTTTCCTAAAAAATCAAATTAACCTCCAAATCTGATTTTTTTTCTCCTTCTCACCATTTTCACAGATCTTACCCTCAATAGATAACCTCCTCCTTGTAACCCCCTTTAACTGGCATCCATACTCTGCTCTCATCCACAACACTATTCTATCTTGATCTCACAAGAAGATTTCATTTCATTTTGGGTAGTACAGATGTATATTTATATCAACCAAATCTGTTATATTTTGCGATTGGTGTTGTGGCAAGCGGCAAAGTGATGTTGGATGCAAATAACAATCTGGTTTGTAGTTATAATGTTACAGAAATGATTTTGTTTTCTTTTCATATGTAAGTATGTGCATATTCAACTCTCACTGGGGTAGAGACACAATTTAAGTGTAAAAGTTGGTGTGGTATAAACTTGTGTTCTATGTTTGATTGTACCCTTTAAGAATTTAACAAGATGAAAACTTGATTACGGGACTATTTGTTGGGATTTATCATCTATGTAACCAAGTTACTACGAGTACGCAGCTGATTGGATCTAGTAATAGCATATAGTTAACACGTACATGAAAAGTAAATAGTAAGTGTACCTCTCAGCAATTGATCAAGAAAACAAATTAAGCGACTAAAACAATCGCCTCTACGGTTGCTCACACAATCACGTCAACCGAACACGTTAAGCTTGCTAGGCTTAACTTCACAAACTAACAACCCTTGTACCAATCGAGTATCAAACGCACCCTATGAGTTTGTACCCGAAAACCAAATCACCAAATTAGGGTTTAAAGTAAACCCTAATAACCAAAAACCTTAGAACCGAAAAACAAGAACCCGAAAACCTTAGTTGGGGTTTTTTCTACGATCCTTGAACGTATTATGTTGTCGAACCAGGAAGTGATATAAGAACCGAATACCTTTAATGGTGTTCGGTCTTATTTGTTTGTGGGTTTTGAGTTTAGGGCATTATAGAATGTATCGAGTTGATGCAATTCTGAAAACCCATGATGAGGGCATCCCCTTAAAAGATCATTGAAACGATCCCAAGCCTCATAAAACGTCTCATCAAATTTTTGCTGAAATCTCGTGATTTCATTTCTGAGATTTGTCGTTTTAGAGGGAGGGAAGAATTTGTTAATAAATTTCGAAACAAGATCATCCCATGTTTCAATCGACCGAGGGGGTTCTTTTTCCAGCCATATCCGGGCTGCCCCTTCGAGAGAAAACGGGAAAAGCATAAGTTTAACCGACGTATTTGGTACGTTCGGAATCTTCATCGTAGAAGTGATCTTGTTGAAATAACGGATGTGAGCATGTGGGTCTTCTTTATCATTTCCAAAAAATTGCTTGTTTTGGACAAGATTCAGAAGACCATGCTTGATCTCAAAGTTATTCGCGGTGATTTCCGGAATAACTATCGCATCCTCGTAACCCTCGGTGGGTGCTTCGAGCAATTGCGCCATAGTACGATTATCAGCCATCGTAACTATGGGAGGATTATCAGGTTTCTCAAGATTGGATGATTCAACAGAAGTTTGTCGGACTTGTGGTTGTCGACGTCTACGTGCTTGAGAACGAGTGCGCATGCACAAAAATAGAAATTTTTAAAAAGAAAATTTACACTAATTTTTTTTGGCTTTTTCAATGATTTATTCACAATTGATTTTAACGGACAATGAGATAAGACAACTTAAACCAAATAATCTACTTACTTCACGGTAGCTCTCAAAAAGATAAACGCACAGGTGAGCGGAGGAGTAGGAATAGCGCGAAGCTTATTTCTCCTTTCGGGTCGTAGTTCCTCGGAACAACCCTCCTTATACCCACTTTATAGTTTGTTTAAATTTTCAAGGTGAGCCGTTTGTCGTAAGAGACACAATTGGCAAGTTTTTAAATCTTTTGTTCGAGTTGGGAACCAACAAGTTCACCGGAAGTTATTATGATAATACCTCAGTTGAGAATATTATATTTTGGTATTTTACCAATTTGTGAATTTTATTTCTTTTTTATGGACAATGTTTTTTTTTCTTTGGTTTTTATCTGATAATTATACTAATAAAAGAAAATGAAAAATATTTTTGTATTTTTTTTATATGTTTATAAAAGAAAATATTCACAGTTTCAAACACAAATGCCAAACGTAACGATAAACGGTTTCACAGCCTCCCCGGCAGCGGCGCCAAAAATTGATTGTAGCTTTTTACACTATATATATAATATATTATAAAATATAAAATATATATAAGTCTAAAAATCAACAAGATCAATAATACCGAGAAGTAGTATAGAGTGTTCCCGGGTCGTTTATCCCCAACGAGGCTGTACTGGAAAATCGATACAGTCGGAAGATTTGAGTTGGAAGGAGAGAAATGATTTGAGAGTGAGGAAAAGTCAAATTAAACAATAACGAAGAAAAACGTTTAAGAAAATCCTAAAAATTACGAAATTAAGCTGAAAAACGGGAGCACGAATCCCGAACAAAGGGGGAAAAACCTAAAATCTTCAAAAATAACCCTACGAAGAAATTTTCACTTCTAAACTACTCTACGGGACAAATAACGAAGAATGAAAAAGACTAGACCGAAAACGGAGTTCGTTTGACCCAAAAACGAGTCAAAATCCCGCACCCGTACCGCTCCTTTTACAAAGTAAAAAGTTGTAAAAATGACCCTACAGAAAAATTTTTATATTTTCCTACAAACTCTATGACAAAATAAAATGTTTCGAAAAAGAAAAATGATATTTTTGATAATTTTTGTATTTTTTATGAATTTTTAAAACTTTTAACTAAATTAAATTATAAAAAATATTAAACGATTACGAAAAATTCTGAAATTTTACAAAAAATACTTTACACTATATAAATCCTACGAAAAATAAAAAACAAAAAATTGCTTAAAAATAAGCCCGAAAATAAGCTTATACAGCTTATAAGCTTATAGGCTGAAAACTACTATAAGTATTCAAGCCCTTGAGTCTTTAACGAAAAAGACCCAAGGGCGCAGCGGTATGATGTGTGTTATAAAGGGGATCGTATCGAGAGGTCACGGGTTCGAGTCTTGCTCACCCGGACCTCTTGTCTTTCCCCTTTTTTTTCGAAAACTTCAAAAAGCAAAGTTGTTAAGCTCGTGGGGCTTAACAACTTTGTCAACTACAACTTTTTACGAAAAGCTGTCAATAAGCTTAAAAATAAGCTTAAAGTTGACAGAAATAGCTAGAGGGCTTTAAAAAGCTAATTTTTTTTGGTAATTCATTTGGCCTTTGGTCGAATAGCTAAGTTTGAACTAAAACAAGCTAAAGAGGGTCTAAACTAATCTAAATAAGCTCTAAAAAGCTAAAAGCTAGAACTAAATAAGCTGGCTGTGAAGAGCTTATGATGACAGGAACTAAAAATAAAGCTTAAAAGCTAAAAGGACTTAAGGTTTTAGACAAATAAGCTAGGTAAAAGGAGGCTAGATAAGCTAAGAGACTCCTAAACTAGTCTAATAAGCACTAAGGGACTTAAAATCTAAACCTAAATAAGCTGTAAAAGCTAAAATGAAAAATAAGCAATCCTACACTATAGTCATGCAAAAATAGTCAAAAGGCAAGTTTGGGCTTGGAAATAAGCTATCTAATAAGCTTCTTAAGGTCTGATACTTAAGAGGCTTATACAAGAGCTTATAGGCTCTTGAAATAAGCCAAGAAATTGGGCTTAACTTCTCTTAAAAGCTATGAAAAAGGGGCTTAAAGCCTCCCCTTTGCACCAGGGGAGCTTTAAGGCTACTCTCAAGGACTTATTTGACAGCTTATTTAAAGCTGTCAAATAAGCTCAAATTGAAAAGAAAAATGAAAACAGATTGAGTATTCTAGCTTATGGATTTGTGCACAAACTTTTGGCTTTTGAAAATCATAAAAACTTGCTGAATTTTGTAGGTGAAAAAGGCCCCTTGAGTTTTTAAAACTGCTACTACAAATACTTAGTGATTTTTGACTTAACAAGTCAAAAGAACAAAGGGGTTTGACAGCTTGGTTTAACACCATAAAACACACACTTTTAGAAACTTAAACTCAAACTCACAAGTGCTTAACCAAATAAGCACTTGTGGTGTTTTGAAAATCTCACAGTTTTGAAAATGGTTTTAAAAAGCTTTGAAAAACAACTTTGAACCTTAAAAACTTTTGAAACAGCTTAAATGAGCTTAAAAGATTAAGCTAAAACTAACTAAAATACCTCAACCCATGCACACAACCTTTTTTGACCCGTTTTCCATACTGACCCAAACACCCCCTTAATTTTTAAAAATGGTTTAAAAACTTATAAGAGCTAGTTTAAACTGAAATTTTGGAAACTCTAATGATACTTAAGCACTAATAAACACTAATAAGACAAAAGGTAAGTCAAATAAGCACTTAAATTGATACAATAAGCTAGGACAGTATTAATTAATTATGGCAGTTTTAACTAAAATTCCATGAAAATGAGATGAAAGGCATATAAAAGCAAACCTAAGCATGAATTAACATTAATAAGCACAAAAACAGTGAAAATAAGCCAATTAAGCTTATTTGCTACAGTAAATAAGCAAAAATTGAAAGAAAAGTACCTTTGATCCTTTTGTCAAAAAGGATCTTTTGAAGCCTAATAAGCTCTAAATTTCCTACCCTTAGCTTATAAATAAGCTAAAACTAAGCCAACACCCAATAAGCCGTCCATAATAGCTTATTCATCCAAGCTTTGAATCGAACAGTACCTTGCTCCTTTTCTTTTATATTTTTTTAAGTTTTTGTTAACAACAAGTTATATAAAGGTTGCTTCAAATTGAGAACTCATAAGCTTTAAAAAGACAAATTTAACTTAGAACACTTAACTGAATTTTTTCATTAAAATCGAAGTACAATTACATAAAAAGCTTTAAACTTAAAAACACTGAGAATTACTTAAAAACTACACTAAAAACTAACTTGTTAACTGACTCAGCCACAATGGCTTTTACAAGGCTTTAAATAGAAAAAAAAATCGACTAGTCTTTCTTCTTGTCCTCTTGCACTTGTGTTTCTTTGTAGACACAACAAAAGGGTTGTGCTAGCTGTGTGAGTGTAAAGTCAAGCACATCCTGTCCCTTGGTTTTTCTTGAAGTCCAAGCCGATTGATATAGACCCTTTGATTGGTTTTTTGTATGGGTTTGGATTGCCAACATGACATTAGGGGTTTAGTGGAGGAGGGGGGATGTTAAAACACCCTGGTTAATTAGGAAAAAAGAGATTGAGTGTGTTGGGGAGAGGAAAAAGGGTTCACAGGCTTTGGGTTTTGGGATTTGGCTATGGCGGAAAAAATGGTTTGAGAGAGACAGAGTGTGGGTTTGGGGTTTTGGCAAAATCGGCCCCTCAAAGTGTCTTGTTTGATTGCATACATGGTCCTTGTGTTTAAAACCTTTTGGGGACTTGGCAATTTCAGTCCCCAAGGGTTATATACACAATTGCAGTACACGTCCTTGGTGGTTAATAGTTTTAGGACTTGACAGAAATGGTCCTTGTGGTATATCTTTCCCATTTAGGCAGTTTGGCCCCTTGTCTTCTTTTTTCTCTTTTCCTCTTTAAATACAAGTTTAGGGTTTTAGCAATTTTAACCCTCAAACTTATATGTCTTGACTTGTTGACTTTTTGGCTTCGGGGTTGACTTGGGTTGACTTCTGTTGACTTTTGCTTGGACTTTGGCTTTGTCTTTTCCTGCTTTTCCATTCCGAGTCCGGTTTTGTCGATTTGGCTTCGTTTTTCGTCCTTTTCTTAGTTATCCGTTCCTGCACAATACAATTAGCAAAACAAGCGTATATTTGGCATTTTAAGTCCGTTTTTGGTTATTTTAGCTCGTTTTTAAAGGTAAAAGGTATGTGTAATTAAGCACATACCAAGTGGCAGTACCACTTCTCATTCTAATCTTTCTCTTCCTAGTTATGAATCATTTTGCTTTGATATCGATCATCAAGAAGAGAAGAGTAGTGGCAGTACCACTTCTCGTTTCGATCATTCTCTTCCGGACTATGATGCATTCGATTTTGATGACGATCATATTGAAGAGAAGAGTAATGGCAGTACCACTACTCATTCTAATTATTCTCTTCCTGAATATGATTCGTTTATCTTTGATCTTTTGATTGATCCATTTTCTCCTGTCGATAGGAGTGCTTTTTATCATGAGGAGTTCGCCGATGAACTCGCTCACATCATATCTCCACCGGAGTATGACCGTTTTTACTTTTATCTTGAGGCCGATCCAGGAGAGTTTACTAGAGTTTTGAAGGAAAATATATTTGATTTATCAACTAAGGGTTTAACGATTGTGACTCCTCTCTTTCTAAAGGATTTTCTGAGATTGACCTTCTAGTCTTATTTCTCTCTGGAAATGAAGACATAATTTTCGATCCTGGAATAATCATTATCAAACGAGTCCAATCTGAGAGACTTTATATTCTTCTCCTGGATGATTTTTCTATTATCTCATTCGTCAGTGATTCTCTTCTCCTGACTGATCCTTCTGAGATTGATACTTTTCTTTCATTTCTTTCTGGAAATGAAGACAAAGTTTTCGATCTTGGGATCTTCTTTATTAATGGAGTTTTCTCTTTTACAAGAAAAACTCCACATCTTCTGAGTGATAATTTCTTGATCGACAAATGTCATACCTTTAGTAAAATTTCATTGATGACCGAATCTTCGGTCAGTTTTCACCCCAAGGACAAAGAAATTCGAGGAGAGTCAAGCTCGAGAGTCGCACAAAAACAAGCGCTTCTCGGGAGGCAACCCGTGTCTGTTCTTCTTTCTATTTTCTTAATAAATAAGTGTGTGATTATATAGCCCTAGTGTGGGAGTGTTCTTCTTTCTATGGTTTGTGGTTCCGTTTTTGCTTGCAGGATTCCAAAGATCGTGAAGACCCGTGCTTGTTTTCAATCCTCCAATCATCCAGTCTCTGATCATCTTCATGTTTATATCCTAGGTATCCTTAATCCTGTCATACGGAAAAGATCGTCCTGATCAAGCAAAGGATGCAAGCGGCACAGGATCGACAAAAGAGCTACGCTGATCGGAAGCGAAAGCCGATGGAGTTCGAAGTTGGAGACAGAGTTATGCTCAAGGTCTCACCTTGGAAAGGAGTCGTACGGTTCGGTAAGCGGGGCAAGCTGAACCCGAGATACGTCGGACCTTTCAAAGTATTAGCAAAAGTTGGAAAGGTTGCCTACAGGCTGGAACTTCCTCAAGAGTTGAGCAGAGTTCACCATACTTTCCATGTGTCTAATCTGAAGAAATGTTATGCCGATGAACCATTAGTCATGCCGTTAGAAGGAATTCATGTTGACGATAAGCTCCAGTTTGTGGAAGAGCCCGTTGAAATCATGGAACGGGAGATCAAACGATTGAAGCGGAGCCGGATACCACTGGTTAAGGTTCGCTGGAACTCTAGGCGGGGCCCTGAGTTCACCTGGGAACGTGAAGATTCGTTCAAACAAAAATACCCACAACTCTTCACAAACCGGGCTTCGTCATCTACTACAAGGTCTTAAGCTTTGAGGACAAAGCTCTTTTAACGGGTGGAGACTGTAACATTTCTCATTTTTCATGTCTTTGTACGACTATATTAATGATCACTATTTATTTTAGTCCGATACGCGTTTGTTTTTAATGTTTACTTTTAAGCTAAACCGCGTAGACTAGAAATAATCAATGAATGTAAACGGTCACCAAATAAATTAAGGTTTACATCAACCAAGTAAGGAATAATTATTTTGAGAATAATTATGTACTTTGCGTATTTTATTTTTATTAGTCACGTAAAAGGGTTACGTTTCGCGATAAAATACATTTGGACGCACCCCGGAAATACCTAGACTCAAACCAATACCCATATTAAACGCCTAGACATAAAAACTAACAAATGTCTTGCGTCAATATCACTTGGTTTCTGAAATTGGACAAGTGAACCCACAACAAATCGTCCCATATGGAGTTATTAACTAGCAAATCCCTATTCTTGATCTTTAAGTACATGTACATCCTTGTTCCATTAAATATGGGTACTAATGGTCTCCTAAAGGGCTATTACACCTTGGTTAATGACTTGCTTGGCTCCTTTGGGTGGTTAACCGCGACACATGCATATATGTACACAAATCTTTGAGATTTGCCTAATCTAACTCAATCTTGTACATCACCTAGGTAATTAAAACATGTACTAAGGTGGTTTAACCTAAAACCATGAGTGATCAACTAAAACCCCTCAAAACCGCCCTCTAGGACACGATTCGGTTTGGGTGTGGACTAGAAAAGTTAACTAGACTTCCTACCTATAAATATTCATGTGCACTTACCATTTGACACTCTTGTTAACTCACACACACCTCAAACTCTCCCTTCTCTTGTTCGGGTTACAACCCGCAGCCAAACACACTCACCTTGCTTCATTCGAACCAATATACACTAGAAGGAAAACACGAGCATAAGGAGTGTGGGTTTATAAGCTTTGGAAACCATATTCGTACACGTTTGGGTGTATAAGGGTCGGGTTGCCTCATCAATCCGCGACTAGGAACTCTTGGACCATTGTAAGTCTCGAATTTAGCTTTAAATACCTTATGCCATCCATTTCTACTCGTGTCTAGTTGGGAGGGTCTCGTTTAGTTGTGCGTAACATGAAAGGTGTACATGAACATGCATGGTACGTCCCACGCATGGTTCATGTACGTATAAAGTCGGGTAACACTTGTGTTGCGCAAGAAAACGAATAAAACGCATGTACGAGATGGCTAACGACGATCTAGGGCTTAATTACTTCGCTTACATGGGTACTTGAACATTAACATGAACACAAACCCTTCTACACGAACGTATGTAAATATTATACGTAAACTATAGTTGTAAACACGACATGGGGGTGTGGAAACATGTATTCGACGATAATAAATTCGAACCTAGCATGGATTCACGCTAACCTTTCCATGTCACAACCACAAAACCACCTTGTGTGAGAGACACCATAGATGCACTATGACTCTACAACGTAATACTAAATTTGTGTACTCACTCTCTACTCTCGACATAAGGACGGGAAACACATATTTGATAAAAAGGAACGTGGCTGTCGCGTCCCGAGTAGAAAGTGTTACAATACAAACAACACGTTTCGTCCGTGGTACTTTAAGACGTTTAAAAAAAAAAAAAAAAAAAAAAAAAAAAAACAAACTTGAAAACCACTAATATCATCAATAATTAATCAAATAAATCACGAAATAAACCCCTTTCGGGAATAACCCTTTCGGTGACCCTTAGTGGGCTGAGATATACGCAAAACCCAACGCGAGCCAATACAATGCTCATAAGCTACGATAAGCACCCACAATACCACAAACAATATTGGCTAATTCTTGTGCTCAATATTCCCAACTTAATTGAACTTAATATATGCTAAAAAAAACAATAAGTTAAGCATGGCACACAGTCAAAAACCTTTCGTGTTTCTTAAAGACCAAACGGGCACAAACGGACCCTATAATGGTCCTCCTAGGCCTATTTACGGGCCCCTAACGAGCAATAAGCACACAATAAGCTCGTGGAAGCTTATTGATGACCCTTATAAGAGAGGGCTTAATCGACTTAACGGAACTCAAAAGTACCTTAAATGGAACCCCTTGTATTTCGATGAAACCGAACCGAGAACCCAAATAATAATGGGGCTTACCAGCCCTTTTCTTTCGCTAAAAAAAGCCCATATGGAAAGAGGATACCAACAAGCTTCACAATATAAAGCTTTAAAACCGCTAAATCGGCAAAGTTTTGGCAACAGCTTAAATAAGTTAAATTAAGCTCAGTGGACTCAAATGAATACCAATGGCCGAGCCACGCCCCCTAGAAACCCTTACCTGGGTCCTAATATCCCGGTGCCCAATAGCCCAACGGAGAGCTTATTAGCTTAATCGGATAAGCTAAATAAAGCAAAAACAAACACCCCCTATCAAACAATTCACAAAGTCCGTCAACCCGGCCCCCAAAGACCCAACATAAGACCTTCTACCACCCCAACCGCCACAAGAACGCGTAACAACCGTGCCACCAGACGACCGCTGGCCCCTTTAAATGTGAACATTTGCATATAACAATTACTGCTTATTCCTGCTTATTTATAATAAGCTGAAAAAGGAAACCGAATGTAGGCTTAAATACAGTGGGAAAAAGCACAAGGAAAGGTCCAAACACACAAACACCCTATATCGGGTTAAGGTAGATTGTGGCCCGAAAGCCAATAGCACAAATAGGCACATCTTAGAGCTCTCCCCGAATCTTATTTATAAGCTAAACCAACCCCAAATCCCCCGCGGCAAACTTTTTTGTGAACATTTTGAGACTTATAAAAACTATAACGGCACCTTTAAATAAGCCAAACGACCCTTAACGGGCCAATAAAGGCCCGATTAATCCCAAAAAAAGAGCTCGATGAGCTTAATTTTTAATTTTCCACCTTCGCCAATTTTCCCAACCGAAACCCTTTTGTAAACTTAAACGAGCTTAATAAAGTGAAAACGCCAAACTTGTTGGGATGAATTCCGGAAGTTTAAAAATGGGAATCTTATAAATCAAATGCCGGGGACCTAAAAACCGTAAAATGCCCAAAACCCTAAGGACTAAATTTGTCATAAATAAAAAATACCTTGTATTTCTTAACTCCAGTGGATCCTGATATAGTATATTAACCGAAATTGTAATATTAAAACACAATTACATTTCAAAAAACTATAAAACCATAAGGACCGAAGTTGTACATTTTGTAAATTAAAGGACTAGTTATGACTTCCTCGCAACTAGAGAGTAAAAGCGTAAATGTTATTACTTTATAGGGACTAAAGTGTAACAACTAAAAACCTACGGGTACGTTTGTGAAATAAAAGAGAATAAGTAAAACACTTAACACGTCGGTCGAACCGTAAGATGTTCGGACATCGAGCGAGTTAATAACAAGTTAATAAATAAGTATAATTATTAATAATGATTTCACATTTCTCGAGAACCATCGGAATTATAAATACAATGATCTTGTGTGCCACCGCACAAGTGATAACGGTATATATAAACTTAAAATGGGATTAGGTTTATACAAGGAATCGTTAGTTTAAATGTGTAAACTAAGACTTGACACGTACTACTAGGTACATCTTAACGGTGGTGTAATCAACTGCTTACTTGGAACTTGTTAATCATTCCAGGAAACTAACCGGCTAAGGTGAGTTCAATAGCCCCATGCTTTACTCAATTATTTTAAAATTTAAATGATTTACCAATCCTTGGGGGTGATAAATGCTTTGTTTTAAAAACAAACTGGACGCAAGTGTACATTTTTATGCCATGATACTGTTTGCCTAAGTTTACCATAAACCCCTTTTTATGTCCATGATCAAGAACTCAACTGTTTAATTGCATAGAAGTGATTGGGACTTTTTACCTGTGCGAGCGCGCGAATGTTATTGATAGGATCTTATTGGGATTTACGAATACCCCGTTCGGCATGATAGCTACATCGGGAACGAACGCATACCAAGTCGAATTTGGTGATTGTTGCATAGGGTGTACACATCATTTCACGTAACACTTGATGGCAAATTTATAATTGCATTCTTACATGACTAGCTTCGGTGTCATGAGCTTAGAAAACTAATTTACTTTTTAATGAAGTTGCATCTTTTGCCTAATCATACACTTTGAAATCTTGCGGTCCTACCATTGATTTTAACATAAACCTAAGAAATATTCCACCAACTTATTGTTGAACGTTATAAAAATAATAAAAATTAAAAACACAGTTTTTTTTCAGGTCAATAAGGCAACGAGTCGCGATGATACATTGGGAGTCAATAATTGAAGAGTCCAAACACTGTAAGATTTGGGGTCTTATTACACATTGGGGACAGATTTGTTATAAACCGGAAATCTTTATCTATTTTTAGTTGAACCATTTGAAGCCCTAGCTAATGTACAAACAAGTATTTTTTGGTTAATAATCCCAATGTATCTTTTTTTTCAAAACGGACACAGTTTAGTATCTTCTTTCTCTGATCTTGTTCTATTGACCCAAATAAATGTAACGCCTTCGGAATTCAACAATCCGCTGCATACTCAGATTTTGAGGCGGTGTTACAGTAAATTACCAAAACCTCTTTCTTGAAGACAGCATTTAAATCAGAGATTTCCACAGACTTAAGATTAACTTGAGTAGGATTAAATTAATCCATCCACATTGTTCGATTGGATCGAATACGTAGCTGGTTTAATAAAAAAAAAATCGAGTCATAAAGTTGCTTATAGTCTGTTTCAAATACTCCATTCCTCAGAGCAATAAGATTTGAAAACAGAAAGACAACCCAATGATCCAATTCAAATATTTATTGTTTTCAACTCTCCTCTAAGTCCTTTTTTCATCTTATCCCAGTCATTTTTAGTTTCCCACTTAGGAGATTTAAAATTATCTCTTTCCACAACTCTTCTTTATGACCATGACTTTCTCTAGGACTGTGTTGGCTGGGCGTGTGGGGAGCTTGGTGTCAATTCGTTTTAAATTCAAACAATATGATCAAAAAACATATGGAGCACTTTGATATTGAAATTGAATTGGGGGTGGGTCGCGGCGTGGGAGTGGGAAAAAACGTAATGGTGCGGGCAGGGGGGGGGGAGATTAACAGTGGATGGAGTGAGGTGGAGGAATGGGGTCGAGGGGGGGGGGGGGGGGCTGTGGGGGGGGGGGGGCAAAGGGGTCGGTTGTGTGCATGCATATCATTGGTTCAAAACTTCTCTAATACAAAAAAACTTACCTATAACTGGAGAGCATAGCACATTTTATAGTGATGACTAGATGGAGGGTGATAAGCATTATTTGGAATGGATTTTGGTGTTTGCGATTAATGTATTCTATATTCACAACGGAGTTGGTAAACCTGGTATCTTCTATTAGAACTGATTTATTCATAAAACTCTTTTTCTTCACAAAATCTTATTTGTTGAGAAGCACCGGTCTTAATTTTAGACCACAATTCAACCTTCAGTAACACAATCCAGAACATTAATCCACGGAGAAGAAATTTATAAAATCTAATGTTCACAATATTTGAGTGCTAATGATTTGTATTCAAAAGACGTTCATCTTTCGTTTCGAAAACTTGATTCATTTTAACTTCACACAACCACTAATTTTCCATCAACATTGTTGATACTAGGGCATGTTTTACTGATGTTTGTAAGCAACTCTTGAACTAGTTTAGCATACCTATAGGCAGATTCTAAGGATTGATCTAGTAGATATTTTGATTAAACATGTTCAACTAGATCCCTGAGAACGGTAGCTTCTTCCTGAGTGTGCTTAATATAGGCAGAGTAAGCTGTCTGTTTATTCAACAATTTAGGAGTTATTGGTTCCACATCAATCTTAAGCATTTCTGGATCACTAGGGTGTTTTGTAACGTAGTTATCAACTAGATCTTTTCCTTTAAGTTTCCTTAAATTATTCTTGAGAGCTGTAATTACCAAAACTTTTTCCTGAAGACTAGCATTTAAATCAGAAATTTCCACAGACTTTAGATTGACTTGATTAATTAAATCATCACATTGTTCTTTTGATCGAATACGTGCTGGTTTAATCGAGTCATAAAGTTGCTTATAGGTCTGTTTCAAATGCTCATTCTCAGCAATAAGCTTTGTCACCCTATGATCCAATTCAATGTTAATTGTTTCAATCTCCTCTAATTCCTGTTTAATCTTATCCTCATTCTTTTTCCCACTTAGAGCTTTAATTCTCTCTTTCAACTTCTTTATGACCGTGTCTTTCTCTTGGGACTGAGCTTTCAATTCATTTAATTCAAACAATTGATCAAAACTTGGAGCACTTTGATTTGAAACAGAATTGTCCCTTTGAAAAATTTCCTGATTAAGTTGAGTATCAACTTCTAAAGAGATGCAATGTTTTTCAAGAGTGGTGAAACTTTTGAACAGTTTATCGTAAATCTCTTTTTCAATGAAATCCTTTTTGTTGAGAAGCTTAGTCTCAAGTTTGAGACACTTTTCACATTCATTCACATTCACAGAAGCAATGTTCATAGAAGAATTCACAACAGTGTTCACGATATCTTTGCTTACAACTTGTTCCAAGAGTCATTCGTTTTCGTTCAAAACTTGATTCATTTTAACTTCAAATGTTTTTGACTCCCACCCCCCCCCCCCCCACCCCCCCCCCACCCACACCCCCACCCCCCCCCCCCCCCCCCCCCCCCCCCCCACCACCAAACCCCCCACCCCCCCCCCCAAACGATGTTGTTCCACAGCCTGTTCCATTTGATGGAAGACATTTTGGACTTCAGAAAGTTCATCAATCAAATATTGATCGAATGTATTAAATAAGTCCTTCAGAGCTTTTACAAATGGAATTATTTCATCCCTAAAACAAGCTTTTGTATGTTCGAACCCCCACGAGCCCTCAGTGATGGTTGTGGGTGTGGTTTCTTTTTTTGACAACCATGTCAAAACTAGCAAGATGATATTTAATTTCTTCAAACTCGTATTAACCATGCTGACTTTAGGAAGTTCTTTTAGAACCTCAACTTTGGTGGGTCTACTAGAAAGAGTGGGTTCTGGAGAATTCACAGAATCTGAGAACCAAAAGGCTTGTTCAGCAGATAATTCAGTTTATAGAACAAATCGTGTTTCAAAATCTTAAGAAAGTTGATTAAGGACAACATAATCGACTAGTGTAGTTTTAACTTTCTTTTCTAACATAATCGGATCTTTTTGTTTTAAAAGCATTTTTGAACGATTCTCTTTAGCAAGCATTACGGTCTCTTCGGAGTCAGGAATCAGAATTGCACTCGTATTCTTGATTACATTACCATCATAAAGCTTTGGTTCCAAACTAGCTGAGCTTTCTTCAAAGAAAAGGATTTTGAAAACCTAGAGCTTGTTTAGTGGTATAATCATAAAAAACTGAGGTTTCGTCAACTTGTGAACAGTTTGTGCAGATTGATCTCTTTTAAAAACAATATTATCTAGTTGTTTGATCTTCTTTTCTAACGTAATCTCTCTATCGATGTTCCTAGATTCTTTTTTCTTAAGATCATTTTTTAGAAGAGTAACTATTTTCATTAAGGATTCCTTTTCTTTTAAATGTTCAGAAAGAGTTGTTTAAGACGATCAATCTCTACGGACTATGCACTTGAATTTGAAACGGTATCATTACTCCTTAAATCAACATTTTATCCTTCTTTAAAAACTTTAACTTGTTCCTCATATCTTTCAAGCTCAGCTGTTAAAGTATCATTAACACTTTTATTGTCCAGATTTATCTGTACAATTAACTACTTGGGTTTTTAGTTGTTCAATCACAGATAAATAGTGCATCTTTTAGTCAGATGATTTAGAATTCTAAACAGCTGCCTGTTGTGATTCTATCACATACTGAGTGTAAGGGATGATATTGCTATCACTGGTTATTTTAGTCTCTGAGTGGTTCACAACATTCGACAGTTCAGAAAATGGCATCGCCTGTACTACTTGATTAATCATATTATTATTCATATTATCATGATTGTGTACCTAAGAAAGAGCATCTGAACCATAATGATATATATTCGCCATGAGAGAAACTTTGGTAGTGTTGAGTTCATCACAACAGAGTCTATATGCAATCCATATGACATAATCTTGAAAAGCAGTATTAATAGTAATGACAGTCTGTGTGGCTTGACCTTCTGGAATTCCTGGATCTGCCAAAAATGCAAGTTCCTCCTCATGTAGAATTTGACCACTTGCTTGAGCTTGTACCAACAACACTTTATCCTTAAACCATGAATCATCCCGTTTCCTCTTAGGTTTAGTGCACTGTTTGGACATGTGGCCTTCCCCTTTGCAGTTGTAACAAATAACAGTCCTTTGTTTCCCAGAATTGCTTCCACTTGCTCCTGGAGTGTATGTCCTTGTAGTACCCGCAGCTAAAGACGTTTGTCTCCCCTGAATTGGTTGTACGGTCACTCTTCCATTATTAATGGTAGCTTGTTGCCTAGGGTTTGACGAATTCCTCAGCTGATTATTGGTAGTGGGGTAGCGGGAAGTGACAACAACAGTCAAGAAAGACATCATGTGATTGATGGCATCAATGGGATCATCACCTTTCTGGAACACTGGAACAATTAGACCCGAGTCTGGTTGGGAAAATTCAGGTTGTTGGTTAACTGTGGGAGCATATTCTAATTGAGGGATGGATGATGATGGAGAATAAACGTTGTGGTGAACTGATGATTGATAATCATTGGATGGTAAAGTGATTGAAAGAGGTGTTGATGATTGATGAGTTGAGTATGTTAAACTGATAAGGTAATCCATACTGTGGTGACTGATAAGGTGAAACTATGTTGGAAATTGAGTGTTTTGGTAGAGTTTTTGATGAGTTTGATAAGGAACTGGTCCATACTGATGGGTTGCAACTAAAGCAAGTGATCTGAGTTACTCCATAAAGCATTAAACGAACCTCATTTGCATGAAATTCATGTTGTCCCAAGTAAGCATGAAGCTGATCAACGTTAGTTGTATGCAAATCTCAAACCAGTTTGACATCTGTCACAAATTGCTCCACTCAGGAGGAAGAGTGTTCAAAAACTTGGTGTTTACTTGAAATTGTTCCAGTTTCATATTGTAGATGTTCATGTCATTGAGTAGCAATGAAAATCTTAAGTAGAACTTACGTAGCGTTTCCCCCTTCTTATAAGCAAACTTATTGAACTCATTATAAAGCTTACACTCTCTTTCTTGTTTCGTCAATGAAGTTCCTTGCATGAGAAGTTGAATTCTTTCCTAAAGTTCCTTGGCGACTTTATGATTGCTAACCAATGCATAGACCTCAGGTGGTAGTCCTTGGAGAATGATATTTGTTGCCTTGATATCACAATCAGCTTGAATTGCTTCCGTAGCAGATAACTCAGAATATTTCTTTGGCCTTATCACTCCATTTTCTTCAATTGAAGGCCAGATGAGTAGACCATTTTCAACAGATTCAAGAATCACTCTTCCATATTGTCTATTCATCATATATAGCTCCATTCTGCTTTTCCAAGAATCATACATATCTTTTTCCAACATGGGTGGACGATTGTCAGCACCCGAAAGAATTTCTTTGACAGCAAGAGTCGTCATTGATAAATTTGTATGTTAAAAGATTATTATCGGATTGAATGGTAGTAGAAATAAATTGTGTCTGATTAAGGTGTCTTTTAAGTATTAGAAATCTTGAAACTACACGGGATTTTACAATTCTTGACAAAACCGAGAAAACAATTTAATGTTTCACGGAATCTAAACAGACAAAAGAAATAAACCGTATAATTTTGAAATTTAGTTGGCGGTTTCAATTAAAACTTGACTAGTTTGGTTCACACTGGAAAATGACTAGTTCGTTCCTCAAAGAAAATAATTACTTACTAGTTCTGTCTTCAAAGAGAATTGACTAGTTCGGTTGTCCAAGAAAGTGACTAGTCCGTATCCTCAAACAAAATGACTAGTTCGGTTATCAAACAAAGTGACTAGTTCGGTTCTCTAAGAAAGTGACTAGTTCGGTTCTCTAAGAAAGTGACTAGTTCGGTTCTCTAAGAAAGTGACTAGATCGGTTGAAACTGATACGACTAGATCGGTGGTAATTGAAAATGACTAGATCGGTTGTAACTGAAAACGACTAGATCGGTTGTAATTGAAAACGACTAGATCGGTTGTAACTAAAAATGACTAGATCGGTTAACACTATAAAAACTCGAGATCGAATTATATCTCGAAACCTACTTTTCGAACTAAAAAGAACACTTTTGACAGAATGAAATGCAAGAAGAGAAAAAAAATGAAAAATTAAAGGAAGAAATAAAATGAATTAAAAAATTAAATAAAAACATAAAAGGAACAAAAATTTATCAAAATAGATTGTTTCTCCAAAACATTTTTTTACCAAAAGTGTTACTAAGCCTATATTGGACAAGAAAATGACAACTTTATGGTTTTTTAAGCCGAAAATTTGAAATCAAGATTTTGACACTTTCTAAAGAGCTAATGAACACAAAAGACACAAAACTAAGAGATTTTTCTATGAATCTAAGAACACACACCTATATCCAAAGATACTAGATCAAATCTACCTATGTAGATGATCTTTTAGTGTAAAATTTAAGCTTAGAAAACATGAAAAAAATAAAAAATGATGCGTGTTTTGAAGAAAAACTCATAAACTAAATAAGTAAACACAAAATCTAAGCACACCACTCCATGGCTCTGATACCAATTGAAGACTAATCAAATAACATACTAGATGAGAGGGAAAGAGATTGTTTTTTAGTGATTAGACGAGGAGAGGGTTTAGATGAAACACTTAGAGAGAGAAAGTAAACATATATTAATGTGTGTGAAAATGAATAACCAACCACCTCTCCAAGGCTTGGATAGGTGTTTATATACTTACAATGGATGGTGGGCTTGGGCTTACATGGGTTTATCCATGGGCCTTTGCTAACTAACTGTGTAAGTTTCTAAAAATTACTTAACGAGCTAACGACAGTTATCTATGGAAGCGACCGACACTTTCCTAGGAATTTGGTATTCCTAACAAAGGATCTCATATATTTTTTTTCTTTTTCGGTTTTGGCTTAAAAGAAAACTAAAATTCTTTTATGAAATGAAGGTTGAAGGTGAATACTGGTTAATTAAATGATCAAAATTATGACCTGAACATGGGGGACTTAACAGAGAAACACTAACGGTCGTGTCGTCAAGGATGGTGATAAGGTATAGTCTCCCTCGGGACATCCGAAGGAAAAATATAGCTCAGATACTCCTACCAACTAGCACGGGCTAAACTAAACAAACAGCTCTGAGATGCTGACCTTGTCAAATGATATGACAGGCTCCAGAGTCACCACCAGAACTCCGGAAAAAGTTGGTGTGTCGTAGGACCTATCAGGAGTTTGGAGTTATTAGCTACGTCCTAGCGCACGGTATCAAAGGACAATCGACAAAGGTATAAGTCCCTTGTGAAGACGCACGTCCCTTGAGAAGACACGTAGCGATAAATAGTACCAAGAGAGAGCCCCATGGTTATGTCTTGTAGCGAATCCCAAATAGTATAAAGGATAGAGCTCATTCCCTGGGACGATAGACACAACATATACTCCGGACCACACTTTGCATTCTTCGCATTTATCTCATATCACGACTTATTCTTACGCTAAAGTGGTCGCCTGGATTCACACCCACAGGGCTAGCTAATGTGTTCTTTCTTACTTTTTTAGTTTAGGGAATGGAGGATTAAAGGTCCCGAGCGAACCAAGTTGATCCAGATATTCATTAAGGCTGAGGTCAGTTTTAATGATGAGGTATAGTCTCTCTCAGAACATCCGAAGGATAAATCTGGCTTAAGATGCTTTCTTACCAAACTACCAAGAATAAAAACAACACGGGCTAAGCTAAACAAACGCTCTGTAGATGCTGACTTGTCGAAGGACAAATCAGGTCCGAAGTCACCACTAGAATTCCGGAGAAGCTGGTATGTCGAAAGACATATCAGGTCCAGAGTTATTAGCCCCGTCTTAATGCAGCGGTACCTAAGGGCAACCCGACAAAGGTACAGTTCTCGCGAAGGACCATAGTCCTTGGTATGACACATGGCTGACAGTTTGTACCAAAATAGTATAAAGGGAAGGCTCATTTCCCTAGGACGGGACACAACACCTTTCCAGAATGATGTGATGTCGTTGTATAGTATATGTAAGATGATTGAAGTTTTAAATTTATATTTTGCCAACTAAACCAAAAACAATACTTTAACGGGCAGTGTACCCGATCGGTTGTAGTTTGGTGGTAAGTAGGGTGTCGAACACTTGAAGCGAGGTTAAATCACTCAATTTAATTAATATCTTGGTTATCTATTCTATGTTAATTCTATTCTATTCTAAAACTATGTTAAACCTATGTCAGTCTAAATCTTAATTATAACGGGAAAAAAGGGTTGTCAGCCTAAAAGATTGGCATGGTTTGGTTGGTGTCTATAATCAATTCAAGGCACTTTTACCCATGTAAGCTAATTAACAAAAGATAAAAGAGTTGTCGAACCTTAGATTATAATACTTGTATTAACCATTATATAATCTGATTAGACGTTTGTTTTGTTTATTTAGTGCAATTAATGCTTATCTGGAGGTGGCATATCATTCTTAAGACTTAGGCGTTACATCTTCCTAAGACCTAGACACAGATAATTTTTGTCACAATTAAAGCATCCTCATAAAGCATCCTTATTTGCTGATTATAATCTATCTTATGGATTAAAGCAATGGTGATCTTGTTAAACCCTAGCTCATAGAGACTTTACCCACTTACCGCTTAATGGCAATTTATACACTAGTAGTCCACTTGTCCAACTATCCAATGGAATCAAAACGTTACTTGTTGAATTATCTAGGTCACCTACTAGTCAACACACCAAGTAAACCATTGGGCAATATTTCCAAATTAACTAGTTAAGCCCGAAGCGTATCCTAGACACAGACTTAGAAGGACAATATTTGTGTAACTATGATTCTAGATGTATAATCACTCTATAGAGAGCTTCTCGACTCTAAATCCTACTTGGGTCCGCTTCATAATCTAGTTGAATGACAGGTCGCATAAAAAAAGCGCGTAAATAAGTATAAACTGATAAACATAAACAAGCACTCAATGATAAATCAAGAAATCGAGATAAACAAATACCAAACATTCAGATCTTCATAATAATGGCTAATACCCGAAGGTATTAGCCTTCAAACGTCATAATAAATACAAGAGAAATTATTTAGCCAAGGTAAACTAACCGAGTTAACGAATGATACCAAAAACTGAACGATTACTAAAGTATATGGAATTACATACACATTTCTTCACGGAATTGAATACATTGATCGACCTCTTCTGCTCTTTTTCTCCTCTGAAAATCGACTTTTGTAGTTTAGGTATCGAGAATATTTTGCAAAATTAAAACACATTTTTGAGCCTTCTATTTATAAGGTCTGGAAGTCGGTTCGATACGGCGTATCCAAGTGTTGGATACGGCATATTGAGGATTTCTTGGAGTAGGGACCACGCTTGATATATTCCAGAATATTTTATTGATTCCATATCTTGAATACGGCGTATTGATTCTCTCTGGATATGGTGTATTGATCTGTAGACTTTGGTGAGTGCAGGCACGGATACACCATATCTTCCTTGATGGATACGGCGTATTGGTCTTCAGAATAGTAATCTTCAAAATAATTTCATTTAAGCTCCAGAATGTGCGCCTTTTGCTAAATTTCACCAATTTCTCCATAATTATTGCAATTCTAAAATATAAACGATTAAATAACAATTCTTTGCAATAACTATACAAAATGGGTTAATAACATGGGATAAATGATGCTATAAAATAGACGTTATTTGATGTCATCAAATATCCCCCACTTGAATCCTACTTGTCCTCAAGTAGCCTTTAGAAGTTTATAAAAATGTATCCCTAAGGATATTTTCCGTTAAAGCATTTATTTGATCTATTACAAGTACACAACCAAACACCTCACGAAATAGGAAGATGAAAACACTCAAATCACTCAACTAATCTCTGTGGTAACATGTAACTAATTCTGTAACACCCCCAAAATGGGTCGCAGCAGAATAAGGATCCGGGGCGTGTTACTTCAAGCTCAACAACATAAGATATATATAAGAACGACACAAAAAGTCTGTTTAAAATGATACATTGATTTAATTAAAAGACTTAATAACAAAAAGATAAAATAGCTTTACTTTGTTCATTGTTAAATATTACAAAAGATGATGATACATTTCCCAAAATTATGATGCACATAAATCTTTAAGCGTGCAATCCAAAATATAATCCAATGCATCCCTGGCACCTTATGCCTATTGACCTCCTGAAAACATTGCTTAAAACGTCAACAAAAATGTTGGTGAATTCATAGGTTTGATAAATCATAATATGCAGGACCGCAAGACTTTTTAGTGATAATGCAACACATGCAGACATCACAAAACCAGATTACATTTACACTAAGCTCATGACACTGAAGCTCGACAATCTTTCTTGCAATTAAAATATATATTGCAATTTACGCCCATCCGGATGTCTAACCCTAAACATCCCAAATTCGACATGCTATATAACTCATATCCTGGTGATAGCTAGTTCACCCGAACAGGGAGGATCCGTTTCCCGCATAGAATCAATTAAATAACATTCGCGTGCTCGACTTATATGTAATTCCCAACTACAACTATGCAATTACAGTTTCATGATAATTTGGGCTAACTTGGGTTATTCGCTACTTACGCGCAAACATGTAATCAATACTTGCGTCCAATTTATAAAACAAAGCATGTTTCCACCCCATAATTATAAATCATTGAAATTCGTAAATTGTGGGCTATTGAACTCACTTGAGTCTGATAATCCAATATCACAAATAAACGCACGTAAAAAGATCGAATGCAACCTAAATATCCATAGGTCTGTATATAACCATGTTACTTGATTAGACTAACATCATATACAGGTCTACTACGTTAGTCACATCATACTATAGTTCGGGCTATCATAATCCAAGAGGTCATGTAGTGAACGTTATGAGGCAGCTAGGACACTTTAAAGTTCGTAAATCCAGCAACTTGACGATACCCACCCCAAGAGGCTCATTATAAACTCCCTAGAAATATAGTGACTTGTAACCAAATATAATTCTATATAGTTCAATCACCAACTAATGTTTGTAATATAACGTTTAATAAGTAAAAACGTTTCTAATTATCGTTTTTAGTAAAACTAGCAAAACTTTTTCGTTTTTAAGCCCGATTTTAACGTTCTTATGTCCATCTTTCGTATTAGGGCAGTTATCATAATTGACATTTTCATATTTGACCCCTCGAGAACATAACTTTTATAACTTGTTCACATCAACGTGACTTTTATTTAATTCGTATTTGTTGTTCGTAAACCCGTAAATGTAGTATTTTATCGTTATAGCTCTGTTTTTAAACGATTCTTTCGAGGACTTTCCTCGTATTGAAAATTCCTATCAGCTTATAAGGTACAAAATATAACTTTCCTGTCATGAACAGTAACTTTTATAAAAATAGTTTTATAAAAGTATTAATTGTCGTAAACTTGCGAAATTCATAACTCGTTCGTTATCAATTGAAAATTTTTGATTCTTATCATTTTGGAATCCCAAAAATATGTTTTATTTGTTAAAAATATCAAACTTGCTGTTTGATATAAATTTTATAAAAATTATTTTATAAACTCCATCCGTTTAACAAGTTTCTTACCTTTTCGGAATCGTCGTGAATTGTATTATCTTATAAAAACATAAAATCCTCTGTTTGGAATTCGAAAACCTACTGACCCTATATGATCTTTTATATAACTTATTTATATAATATGTTTTATATATACTTTTCAACCTCACAATTTACCACAAGTCTTTTATAACTATATATATCATATGTTATACATATAATAATGTCCATAAGTTCATATTTGTACAAGATCATCAAGATCACAAGTTATCAACTTTACATGGAATCATAAACTTTCTTAATTAACTTTTAATTACATATATATATGAACTTTTTTATGCTTAAATCCGAGGATTGTAACAAGACTTATATATCCATATTCATGATATTACCAACATCATAATATGTGAGAAAGTGTACAAAATCATAATCACAAGTAAAATTATATTTTTCATGATCAAAAGTATTCCTAATGGTGATTTCACTATATAGCATATCATATACATAAAAACTCATAAACTAAAAGCATAAAGGTTTAAAGTAGACCTTATGATGTATGATGATGATGACAAACAAATGCTAAACCCATGTTTAGCCCTAAAATCCAAGCTTGCACTTAAGAAAACCCTTGTTTACTTAATAAAACCCTAGTCTTCCTTTTCTTGATTATTACTTGAAAATGCTTAGCCAATGCTTGGAAATACCTTAGAATGTCTTATAATGGATGTGTATAGAAGGGTATAGGTTAAATAAAATTTTGTATGGATTGTTTAGAGGGGGGGTTGAGCCGTGGGATAAGAGGGCACAAAAGGAAAGAATTTTGAGATTTTTAGCTAAGTATTTTGTTATCTATGTTTACTTGCAAGGCATACTAGTATATATATGGAAGTCTTGGTCATTAAAAGTGCAATAGTGGTCAAGGAGGCATAAGGAGGGTTTTAAGGGGTCTTGGTCATGGTCTTTGGTCAAAGAAACAAGATATGGGCTAGGTTTAATGAAGTAGGATGTACAAAGACCAAGTTGTGCATTTTGTGTGCTCTTTGCCTCCTAGTTGTTGTTATTTCGTGGGTTAGGGGGGGGGGATAAGGGTTTCTAGATGATTTTTGATAGTTAACAAAATATCTAGCAAAAACTTTACTAGTTACAAGTTGTAGCTTTTAAATAAAAGGTATTTACTTGAAAGTATTTGTGAAATGTTTTATTTTCCAATGTACAAAGTGTAAGATAATATTTTCTTGGGTAAATTTAATAAAACTTTAGGTATTGGGTACAATCGTAGGTATTTGTTGAAGCGTAGAAATATTTTTGTGGTTCCGGGAGTGCCTAAACGCAATTTATCGCGAAACGTATACACTTTACGTATCCGATAAAAATAAAATGAACAAAGTTAATAATTATCCTCAAAATAATTACTTAACCCTTGTTTGATGTAAACATTTAATTGTTTGATGCCCGTTTACATTGAACGCTAATTTTTAGCTTACGCGATTTAAACTTAATTCATGAAATCACAAGCAAACGCGTACAACACTAAAAATAAATAGTATATTTATCGACGTCGTCAATGACTTGAAAACACAGGGTGTTATAGACTTCCCCCGTTAAACGAGCCTTGTCCTCAAGGCTCACGATGCAGCACTTGACGACGGTGTGGTCTTGGTGAAGAGGTGTGGATATTTCTTCTTGAATTGATCTTCACGTTCCCATGTGAACTCAGGACCCCTCTTGGAGTTCCATCGAACTTTGACTAACGGGATCCGACTTCGCTTCAACCGTTTAACTTCACGGCCCACTATTTCTACCGGTTCCTCAACAAAATGGAGTTTGTCGTCCAAATTAAGTCCATCCAACGGAACAGCTAATGGTTCGTCGGCATGACACTTTTTCAGATTAGATACATGAAACGTATTATGAACTCTGCTCAATTCTTCTGGAAGTTCAAGCTTGTAAGCAACTTCTCCAACCCTTTCTATCACCTTAAAAGGTCCAACGTACCTAGGGTTTAACTTCCCCCGTTTGCCAAAACGTACAACCCCTTTCCAAGGCGAAACTTTAAGCATAACTTTATCCCCGACTTGGAATTCCATTGGTTTACGCTTCAAGTCAGCGTAACTCTTCTGTCGATCACGAGCAGCTTGCATTCTCTGCTTGATCTGGATGATTTTCTCAGTGGTCTCTTGAATTAGTTCTGGACCGAGTATTTGAGCTTCTCCAACTTCAGTCCAACAAATAGGTGAACGACACTTTCGACCATAAAGTGCTTCGAATGGTGCGGCCTTGATGCTAGCGTGATAGCTATTGTTATATGAGAACTCGACTAATGGCAAATGGTTAACCCAACCCTTTCCAAAGTCGATCGCACAAGCACGCAGCATATCCTCGAGAGTTTGAATGGTCCTCTCGCTTTGCCCGTCTGTTTGTGGGTGGTACGCAGTACTCATATCTAAATTAGTACCCAAAGCATTCTGGAGTGACCTCCAGAAATTTGATGCGAATCTTGGGTCACGATCACAAATGATTGAGACGGGTATTCCATGTCTCGTGACCACCTCCTTTAGGTACAATCTTGCAAGCTTATCCAAAGGATCGGTTTCTCTCATTGGTGTGAAGATCGCAGACTTAGTGAGTCGGTCAACGATCACCCAAATTGTGTCATAGCCTTGAGACGTCTTAGGAAGCTTTGTGACAAAATCCATAGTGATGTTGTCCCACTTCCATTCGGGTATCTTAGGTTGTACCAACAATCCTGATGGCCTTTGAAGTTCGGTCTTGACCATAGCACAGGGTCAACACTTGTTAACATAAGTGGCTATGTCGGCTTTCATGTTGGGCCACCAATATAGCTTCTTCATGTCTTGGTACATTTTGTCGGAACCCGGATGAATAGAGTATTTTGATTTGTGGGATTCGTGCATGATCACAGTCCGTAAATCCCCATAACAAGGTAACCAGCTCCTGCCATTGAGGCACAGGGTTCCATCCGCACGTGGTTCCAACTTTTGTTTTTCTAATTGCTTCTGGGAAATTTAGCGTTCTTCAACAACATTCACCCAAACGTTCTTTTCATTCTTAATGTTATCTTGGTTTTCGCGCTTCGGTCTGAGCATTTTAAGATCTTTGTTTAGGGACGATCCAAGCTAATAGTCATCATAAAGGTCGGACTTTAACGGTGGTTCTCGTTTATTTCCTGCTCAAGATCAGAAACGACATTTGCTTTCCGGGTGATAACCGAATATCGCAATCGTAACTCAACTTAGCACCTCTAACCATGTATCGTTTTTGCCTCATGTTCAACTCTTTTGATCTAAAAATGTGTTGCAAACTCTTGTGATCGGTAAAAACAATGTACACTGGGTTTCGTATAAATAAGTCTCAGATCTGAGAGCGAAAAACACCTCTGCACCAGTTCTAAACATGGTCTGTGTAGATTCTTCTCATGAATTTTTAACTGGCGTGTATGCATAAGAAATCCCCTTCTCTCTTTGCATCAAAACACAAGCGCCCAAACCCTTTTTTTAAAGCCTGCAGTATGCGATGAAGTCTTCGCTTCCTTCGGTAATGCAAGGATTGGTGACTGCACAACTTTTGCTCAACAGTTTTGAAACGTGCTTCTTGTTTATCGCCCCCTTCAAATAACCTTCTCTGGGTGAGATCTTGGTCATAGGTTTTGGCGTTCTTTGAAAAACCCTTCAATGAACCTTCGATATGTTATCCAAGCATGACCTAAAAATTGACGTCTCCGTTGGTGACTTAGGAGATGTTCAATCCCTTAATGGATTAATCTTGGTGGATCCAACATGAATTCCTTTACTATCAATCACGTGACCTAGGAACTATACTTTAGGAATCCAAAATTCACACTTGGAAAACTTGGCATACAACTCCTCTTTCTTAAGCAACTCTAAGATTAGCTTAAGGTGCTCTTTATGTTCTTGCTTGTTCTTTGAATATATCAGAATATCATCAATAAAGACAATCACGAATTTATCCAGATATGGTTTGCACACCCGATTCATAAGGTCCATGAATACGGCAGGTGCGTTCGTCAAACCAAATGGCATAACTTGAAATTCATAATGGCCGTAACGAGTTCTGAAAGCGGTCTTTGGAATGTCTTCTTCTCGAACCCTCAGTTGGTGATAACCTGACCTTAGGTCGATCTTCGAGTAGACACTCGACCCTTGAAGCTGATCAAATAGATCGTCAATTCTTGGAAGTGGATAACGGTTCTTCACCGTTAGTTTATTCAATTTCTGGTAATCAATGCACATCTGGAATGATCCGTCTTTCTTCTTGACAAACAAGATCGGAGCTCCCTAGTGTGAGGAACGGGGTCTTATAAAGCGTTTGTCAGATAACTCTTGCAGTTGCTCTGACAACTCTTTCATTTCGGAAGGCGCCAATCGATAAGGTGCCCGTGCTACAGGTGCAGCACCAGGTACCAAATCAATTTGAAACTCCACTTGTCGAGTTGGAGGAAGACCCGACAAGTCCTTAGGAAATACATCGGGAAAATCTCGGACAATGGGTACATCCTCAAGTCGCTTCTCCTCCGACTTGCCTTCCGCCTTTTTCGTAGTAACATGTGCCAAAAAGATAGGACATCCTTTTAGCAAATATTTCTGAGTTTTGGTGCACGAGATGATGTTCAATCGTGTCTCATTTCCCCGGTTACTCCCGTCACCATGAACGATTAGAGTTTCATTTCCCCAGGGGATGCGAACAATCTTCTCGGCACACACAATGATCGCTTGGTACTTCGCCAACCAATCCATACCAATTATAGCATCAAAGCTACCAAGTTCTACGGGCATTAAATTTATGTTGAATGGGTGGTTCAGGAGATTTAATGTACAACCCCTAAGAATAGTGTTCAACCCAATTATCCTTCCGTCGGCTAATTCAACATCATAATAGTGATCCAAGGTAGATGGTGTGATGTCAATTTGGGAACTAAATGCAGTGGACACAAAACTCCTATCGGCACCAGTATCAAATAAGATAGAAGCATAGCGGTTGTTGAGAAGGAACGTACCCGTCACGACATTGGAATCTGGGTTTGTCCCCGCATGCCCTACTACATACACCTTCGCTGGAGCATTGGCATTTCTAACCTGATTACCACGGTTGTTGTTGTTGTTCTTCAGCTTCGGACAGTCCGTCTTGAAGTGTCCCCGAACCCCACACTCGAAGCAAGTAGGCCCTTGACCTGTCCCACTTCCTCTTTGGTTACTACCCGGATTAACACTTGCAGAACTTCTACAATTACCCCCCAAGTGACCAAATTTGTTACACTTGTAGCATTTTGGAGCACATGGACTGTTATGGTGGTAATTGCATTTGGGACACAAAGGTTTAGATCATGTATACGATTTATTATCACCAAAATCCTCATGTAGGCTCTGCAAGTGTTCTTCCCTTTTGTTTTTCTTGTCGTTGTTGGTTTTGATTGTTTCGGGAAGTGTTTCAAACTTTCGGCTTGTTCTCATAGCTTGCCTTCAGCGATAGTGTTGATGCTTCTTATCCATCAGTTCGAGCCATTTCAAGAAGCCTCCGCATGGTTGTTTTTTCGGTTTCGATGCACAACACTTCCCTGAATCATGTCGGGCAACCCACCGACATACCTTGCAACTTGCCCATACTTCAGGAAACATTCTAACACACAGTAATGCAAGTCATGAATCGTTTGATTGTACCCTGTCACATCGGTACCTTCACTTTAAATTCCATAACAACCTCGAGCTTCTTCATCTCATTCCTCGGACAGTACTTGTCAGTCATTTTCTTTCTCAGATCTGTCCACGTCATTGCATACGTACATCTGACCACAATCTACGTAGGAGTTTCCACACGTCAAAGCACCTGCGAGAAGTGTACAAGTGGAAAACTTGATCTGATTATCCACCGAGCAGTTGCTTATGCGAAACACAGTCTCCATCCTTTCAAACCATCAGAGTAATTCAACAACTCCCTCAGTGCCTTTGAAATACAGAGGTTGGCACTTCATAAAGTCTTGATAGGTGCACTCTCGAGCAACGCGTTCAGTCCTCCTGACACCCGTTCTCGAGGTATGGCTATTGATCCGTTCAATCTATACCTTAAAATATATATAATATAATGAAATATAAAATATATAGTAAGAATAAGTCCTAAAAGCAGAGTCAATGATACCGAGAAGTAGTATAGAGCTTTCCCGGTCGGAATATCCCCAACGAGGCAGGAATGGTAAACGATACGATACGGAAGATTTGAAGTTGAAGATGGAATGAGTTTGGGGATTGAAAAAGTCAAATAAACAATAACGGACCTACTTTTAAGGAAAAACCTAAAAATATGAAATTAAACTAGAAAAACGAAACCCCGGAATCCCGTACAAAGGGGGAAAACCTAAAAATCTTTAATAATAACCTTATTTTATAATTTAATATAAATATTTTTTTTTCCTACGGAAAATTTTTCACTTCTAAACTACTCTACGGGTCAAATAACGAAGAATGAAAAAGACTAGACCGAAAACGGAGTTCGTTTGACCCAAAAACGAGTCAAAACAAAAACCCGTACCCGGACCCGTTCTTTAAACGATGAAAAGTTATAAAAGTGACCCTACGAAAACTTTTATATTTTTCCTACAAACTAGATGACAGAAGAAAATTTTCTAAAAAAAAACAAAATATTTTTTTGATAATTTTTGTATTTATTATGAATTAAATAAACTTTTAACTAAATTAAATTATAAAAAATATTAAATGTTTACAAAAAATTCTGAAAAATTTACACAAAATACTTTACATGATCAAGGTCCTACGAAAAATAATAAACACCCCATAGCTTAACAAATAAGCCCCGAAAATAAGCCACACAGCTTATAAGCTTATTTGGGGAAAACCCCCTTAAATATTGTTGCCCTTGAGTCTTTAACGAAAAAGACCCAAGGGCGCAGTGGTAGTGTGTGTGGGAGTTAAGGGGATGTATTGCTTGGTCTCGGGTTCGAGTCTTGCTCACCCAGACCAAGTATCTTCCCCTTTTATTTTTTTTTTCTAAAACTCTAGGGTAGAAAGTGTAAACTTCTAAACTAAAGGGTAGGCGGGCAAACTATTCAAATTTTCACTCCCTTCTTTCTGAACACCCTTACACTTTACTAAAAATACCAAACAGACCCTACGATTTTGGCTTATTTTAGCTTATCAAAAAATGATTTTCAGGAAAAGCTCAAAAGATGAAAGTTGTAGAAGAGCTTATAGGGAGAAACTTTAACAAAAGCACTTATTGGTTTTAAGCACTATTAAGCTCTAAAAAGTGCTGATAAGCTGCTGTATCAGTGGCTATTACTTTTGTTCAAAAAATCAAATTTTCAAAGCTGAAAATTAGATAAGCTACTAAAACTGAGATGAAAACTTATAAGCAAATCTTTAATATGCTACCCTAAGACTATCTAAATCCTAAATCTTAAGCCAAGTCTATTTTTAACTTTCCTAAATTTTGGGCCAAAGTCAGCAGCATTAACAAGGGTTAATGCTGCTGATGCACTTGGCAATTTGCAGCCAAGTGCAGCCAACCCTTTTGGGTTTGCAGCTGGTTACAACACACTCTTTTGAGTGTGTTTAACCACAAATCACTTTGATCAAACAACTTAAACCCCTAAATTACTTTTAAGCCACAAAATCAAGGCAAAAAGTGCCCTGGTGCAACAGTGAGAATTTTTAACCAAAACTTAATGAATTTTGCACTTTAACTTCTAAAATCTGTTTATCCTATAATCATAAATGAAAACACAACTGACCTAAGTGGTTTGGACATTTGCATTGACTTAATAGTCAAACAGTGAAAAACCAAACACCTTTTTAACTAGGATAGAATTTTAAAAAGGCTTTGAAACTAAAAACTAACTTATAAAAACTCTAACCAACATTAAAAGCTTATCACAACCCCCACCTTTATTTTAATTATTGATTTAAGCTAAAAATCACTTTAAGGTATTTAAGCAAAGTTTAAATTACAAACTAATGAAAAATAAGGAAAAGTTAAAGAAAGACTTACACTTGCCCTTAGCTGAACAAAGGGTCCCAAAGAGGTCAGCTACTAGCTTTTCCAGCTTATGAATAAGCTGGAAATAGAGTCCATAGGGGCTCTTCCCTTGCAAGCCCCTCTTCCATAATAAAAATAAACCCAATGCATAAGCTAAAGAAAAAAAAAATAAGACCCAATCTGATTTTTTAAGGTGATTATAGTTAAGGCAGACATTAAAGAGAGCTTAATTAGCTTAAAGACTAAATTAGCTTATTAAAGACGTTATGGTACCCTTTTGTGAATAAACTTGAAAAGAAAATTGCTAGAAAAAAGAAATGATGGCAAACAATTTTTATTACTGAATTGAGGTTACAAAAGCTTTTAAAGATAAGTAAACTAAATTCAAATACAATTTAAGCAAAAAAATAAGAAAGAAAGTTGGTGTTGGTTGTTCGGCTTGTCTTTCTTCAATTTATAGAAGTCCAAGGCTTCTATACTTGTGCTTTTGTGTTGTGGATCTCCATTATCCTAGCCTAGGATTCACGTGTGGTTTCTTTTAGATGCCTTGCCCGCCATTGATATACTTCGATCCTTGGGGGATTGCCAACCTGGCCTCTAAACAGGGAAATGGGTGTGGGTTTAGGTTTAAAACGGGTAAAGGAGGGGTTGGGTAAAAGATTGGGTGGTAACATGTGATGGTGAAGGTTTTGAGGTGGTGGCGGGAAAGGTTGAGAGGGGTGAGGTGTTATTGGCTAGCAGGTTTTTGAAAGTTTCCCCCCATAATTGATCATAACGATATCGTGGAAAAGTGCACTGACACCATATATATAGGAACAGAAAAAAGAATCACCTTAGAGACTAAACCGGAGCGAGCCCGATCCTTATTGAAAATGAAGATACTAGGATAGCGACCTACCTCCTGGAGAGAGCGATGTGCATGGACCAGGTGAGTAGGGATGCAGCTCCGTGGACCGCTCGTCGGGCCTGATAGGCCAAAAAGAACCCCTCGGGTTTCATCTCTTTTCCATTTCTTTTGTTTCTTTTCTTTTTAGTTATAAAAGAGTTTAGAATTTGGCAAAATGGGCCCTTGTGTTTTAATCAAAAGGATTTAAAGAAGGAATTGGTGAATTGCAGTTTCGGCCCTTGTGTTTTATAAAGAGATAAAAGTTTTGGAAACTTGCAAATTCAGTCCCTTATATTTTTAAAACACTTTTTCTTTTTACAAACATTTTTAAACTTGACAATTTAGGTCCCCAGGGTTTATAAAAAATGGTATTGGGCCAGTAATGGGCTTGGGTTATGTATTGGGCCCAACTGGGTGTGTTTGGGCCCAATAAGGTTCAGGCTTGTGTTATTGGGCTTTTTAAGGCCCAATAAGGTTTGGGTGGGTTTTGTGTGTACACTGGCTGAGATTGGTTTGTTCAAGGGCTAGGATCGGGTCTTCAAAGTCTTCATAGTCTCTGTCAATTGCACACAAATGGGCTGTTGTCATTGATTGAGGGCCCATTTGGTCTTCACAGTCTTCGTTAATATACTATTGGGCTTTCCCGGCCCATCAGATGGGTTGAGATTGCAACCAATAGTATTCTTCAATTACGGCTTTGGTTTTGACTGTTGATTTGTTGAGTTGACTTTGACTTTGACTTATCTGATCTTTGGCTTTGCTTTGGCCTTGTCTTTTACAGCTTTTCCATTCCGTGTCTGGTTTTGTCATTTTTTTGCTGTGTTTTCTGTCTTTTGGTGTGATATCCTTTTCCTGCACAACACAAGTGTAAAACAAACATATCTTTGGCAGTTTCTGTCTGTTTTTAGTCATTTGAGTCCGTTTTCAATGGAAAAAGGTATGTGTAATTAAGCACATACCAAAATCCCCCATACTACGACATTGCCGTGTCCTCACGCAATGCTATGAAGTAAGCATTTACGAAAACTAAGACTCTTGACCCCCTCCGACTAATAACTTTGAAAAGTAGCAAAGTGTTTGTCAAAGGAAAGAATCAATAGCTTCGACAAATCCCGATTAACACCATTATTTTGTATGTACATTGACTACTCTAATTTTTATTTTTTTTATTTTATTTTTTTTTATTTTATTTTTTTTTTGAATGGTTTGTCTTTCTTATTTAACTCACAATGGGATCATAGAGTGAGAAACGTTCATAGAGTGATCTACGGATGTCCTTACGGAAAATTTCATCGTCCCCGATTTTTCACTAGTCTTAAGCCAAGCAATTAAACGAGATCATTGTCGATATAAGTTTAGGTGTAAAGCCCTCATACTTATGACTTGTGAACTTTTGAACTCCCGACATGGATAAATGATTACGTGTGTGTGCTCGATTTAACTCAACCATAGATCAACTTATTCTCATAGTCACAAAATGAATCGTGACTCAAAGCAACAATTTATTAAGACTTTGCAACTTGATTTTATAGAACTTCAAAATTATTATTATTATTTTTTTTTATTTTTTTTTTATTTTTTTTTTATTTTTTTTTTATTTTTTTTTTTATTATTTTTTTTTTCAAGTTCTTAAAGCTAGGAATGCGTTGCTTAGTTTGAACACCTACCTAGGCCTCGCTCCCTAGTAGGATATCA
>BQNB010044200.1:19746-38629 GCA_026074375.1 Tanacetum coccineum | reverse complement strand
TAGAGTCCCGAAGAGCATGAACATGAGAACGAGGAAGTGGTAAAGTAGTGGTAACATGACAATTCATACGTTCAAGAGGTTTAAAAATGCCAGCTTTAGTACGGGTGATATGTATTTAATCACATATCACTTTTCTTTATAAAAACAAGCTTAAATGACCAAAAACAAATAGAAAATATATTGTATTTATCTGTTTTGTTAATTGTGTTGTGCATGTAACGAATATTCAATAAATGGATAAAAATAAAACCAAAAAGGCCAAAACCGAGCACGAGATTGGAAGAGCATGAAAAAATGAAGCTGAAGGTATATTCGTCTTTAATGGGCCAACCCATACCTGTGTTGTGGGCCGAGTCAGCCCAATAACAGTTGAATTATACTAACCTTTTTTTCATAATATAAGCTTAAATCCAAAATTCCTTATCCAGTCCAAGCCCAAATAATAAAAAGCCCAAACCACATACCCGGATCTAAATCAATGTATCTTAATTCATTGTCAAATTTACTGTTCACCATTCCCCTTCATTTTTACACTTCAAAGTATATGTACGGGTAAATCATCCCCACACGTCATACTCCTTCTAGAAAGCCAACGTAGCTCAATTGTGACATCAATTCCTGACACCTTGGCAATCCCAAAGTGCCTATTGGCTGAGAAGACGTGGAATCAATCTAAGGGTGTTAAATGGAAGGATTGAAGTTTGTTATCAATCAAGGGTCGTGATTAGAGCTTTTGGGACGCTCCTCTTCACTTAGAACCTTCTTCTCCTCACTATAAATAAGAGGCTGTGTCACACACTTGTAGCTATCTAGTTTTTAGTAGTTAGGTTTAGCTTAATTTCAAGCTTATTGTATTTTCATTAATGTAATTTCCTTTTCAAAGGTTGTAACCTCTTTATAATTAATAAAAATTCCAGTTCCATTTAAATTGTGTTTTGAATTCTGTTTTTTTCTTTTAAGCTAATTCGTTTAATATGTGTTTAGAAATAACCTAATAAGCTCAATAAGCTCTTTGTTACCTCATAAGCTAGTTCTTATTCAGTTAAGCTCTCTTAAGGCTTAACTGAATAAGCTAATCACTTAAATCCTCTCAAAAGTTAGTAAAGCTTAAATATGGATGATAAGCAAGAAATGGAAGGGCTTATGGGACTGTACCAGTTTATGAAAATAAGCTGGAGCATGTAGATTAAGCTCTAAAGAGCATTTATAAGTCCTTGTTTAGAGCAAAGGACATGGTATGTTCACTTTTACCTTAGAGCTTAATTTCTTTTGCCGCTTATTAATATGCTTATTTTGTGCTTATAACTACTTAAATGTGCTTATTCAGTCTTATAGTTGCTAATTATGTTTGTTGAATCTAGTTTATAGCTTAGTTTAATCTGTTTTATAGATTTAGGTGTTAAGTCTTAGTTTTATAGGTAAAATGCTTATTGGTTCTAGATGTTTAGCTATGGATTATTAGATAATTCTTTTTGCTTATTTATCTTTCAATACTTTAGTACTTCATCTGTTTCTACAATTCAAAGCTTATTTAGATATGTTTTAGCTTAAAAAGTTGATTTTCAAGTTTTAAAGAGGTGTTTTGGTTAAGAAACATTAACATAATAAAAATAAGTGCAGGCTATTTTATGGATTTCATAAGCACAAAATAGGTCTAAATATTAGTTTTCATAAGATCAGTAATAGTTTTGTGTAGTTTTGAAGTTTGTTTTAGCCAAATCTAAGGTCTCCTAGTTCAAAAGTTGTGCAAAACTGTTAGCTGTTTTTATAAAATGAATGCTTAAGGTGTAGATTTTGTGCTCAGAATGGGTCTTATTTGAATTATTATACATCTGTTTTGAGTCTTAAGTCCTTTGAAAAACCTTTATAGAACTTTAGATCAAAATTAGTCAAGTATTCTTAAGTTTGTTGGTTTCTTCTTAAGAGTTTAATACTGCAGATCATTCATGGTTAAAATCCAACTGAACTCTAATTATTTTTGATTAAACTTAGCTTATTGTGGTCTGATTTCAATGTATTTCTAGCTTTTTAGTTTATCAAAATAGATTTCGAGCCTTAAATGTTACTCCAAGTAGTCAAAAACAAGTAGTGTAATCTGACATTTTAATCTGTCATTTCTAGCTTATTTCCTTAGCTAATTTGTTTATTTCTAGCTTATTTGTGTTGTTTAAGTCGTAATCTAAATCTGTTTTCAGTTTTCAGCTTAATCTCTGTGCTTATTCGTCTTTAAATCCCAGCTTAGAATAGTGTTAAAAGTCCTTTAAAAGTGTTGTTGAGTCAAACTGTCTTTATGATTTTTGTTGTCTTCGAGCTTATTAAATCTGCTTATCTCTTGTCCTAAGTGCTTATTGAGTCTAGTCTGAATCTGTTTTCATCTTATTAGTCTTTTTCATAGGTTGTTGAGTCCTTAAAAAGCGTAACAGCCTTACCTATAAGCCTAACAGTTTTAATTAGTTAGTTTTTGCCAAACTGTCATTTTTTTAACTAATCTTTTTCTAGCTTAATAATAAGTTCTAGTCTTTTGCCTTTTATTAAAGTTACTTAATCTTTCCTTATCTTTAGCTTTTCAAAAATAAAAATAAAAAAATGTTTTGCAAAAGGACTCGAACCTGTGACCTTCCCTTCAACACACACACCTTGCCAGTTTGCCCTTGGGTCTTTTTCGTCATAGTCTTGTTCCCTTTAAATCTTATACTAGTTTAGGTTTAAGATTATTTAGCTTATTGATTTTTAACTGCTTATTGGTAGTAGATTTTTAATTCGTTTTTCTTTGTAAACCTCAGAATTGGTGTCTAGAATTTTTAGAAATTTTCTTAAAATTTTAGGATTAAGTTTAGTATTTTTAGTTTAATTTTTAGTTTTATTTAGTTTTAAAAATAGTTTTAATTAGTTTAAAATTTTATAAAAAATATTTTTTGTTATTAAAAATTAGTTTAATACATGCATTTTGAGTTTTAAGAGGGTTATTTTGTAATTTTTGGTTAATTAGTTTCTTTTAGTTGTTTAAAATGTTTAAAAATTTCGATTATTCGATCACCCGATCACGAACCGAAACAAGATTTTCAATATTCACGCTTCGTTGGGAAAACGACTCGGGAACGATTTGAATTTTATCCTTTCCTAAGGGTAATTTTCTCATCAATACTTTCCGGAAATATAATTTATTAGTAATTTGCTTATTACTCTTTCACAAGGGTAATTCGTCTTTTTACTTATATTATATATATATACTATATAATACAACGTGAATCAATTTTTGGAAGGCTTCTAGAGGAAGGCTTTTAGAGGACACTTCCGCAAGGCAGCGGTCCGGAGGAAGGCTTCTAGAGGAAGGCTTCTAGAGGACACTTCCGCAAGGCAGCGGAAGTCCTCCAAGCAAGCCCTAGTTCGCAAATCACGATTATAAGCGGATCCTCGCCTGACGAGGGCCCCACTTCGGCCCACTAACAAAAACAAGCGAAATATTAGGAAAACCTAATATTGGGCTCACCTATAAAAAAGGGTACTCTGACACCCCACAAGGTACAATTCTCTAATCATATTACACACACATATACTCTCATATTCTCTGACAAAATATGTGTACTTCTCTCACTCCTGAGTCTAATCGTGGGGTCCATCCCTACGGTAAGATTAATGGTTTACCTTTGATTGTGCAGGGAATCCATCTCATCACTTGGTTTAGTACAAGATCTCACCCATTGGCCCAACCCAATAACCATCCAGATCCACCTTTTTAACCCATAACACATTTTGTACTAACACAAACACAACATCTACAAATTCATGAATCAACCAATAATATCACTCCTTGTACCCTCACACGGATCACCATCCAACGGTCCACAATGTTTCCCCGATTACCAAATCTAACGAACAAAATTCATCTCATCACTATAAAATAGGAGGTCATATGCACACCACAATAAGTAAGTAATGTGTATACGATAAAATAATATTATGTGATTCACATATGTAATGCATATAGTACAACATCACATGTGTATGTTTGTGGTGTGCACAATGTCAAACAATAAATTATAAAGCCCGAGCCCGTATGCATATGGTCCATTAGGGTTTTCTATTCATTATACTCTATAAATACCATATTAATAAACAAATACACCCACTCAATATTAACTCGGTTCAAAAGAGGTACATGTTTTTTAGGTTTTATCTTTGAACAAAGGTACACAATCTTAACTAGATCTACGGTCCAATCCTAGCCATTTTGTTTAACAGATTTATGTTTTATATATGTAGAATTGTATATGTTAGTTTCTCATTCGACTTGTTTTTGAATCGTATATGTTTTTTTGTTGTTAGTAACTAAAAGTTAAAGGTGTTTGTTTAAGCTTATATAGCGTACTTATGGCTTATGTGTGTTTCGGCTTATGTTTCATAGGCTCACTTTTTGTGGTTTGTTTTGAAACTTTTATCACGCTTTTATGACATGATAAGCTTACATAAGCCGAAAAATAAGCCAAAGATATAAGCTTATGAAACAAAAGCCGAATATCAAATAACACATAACCTGCTATATAAATTTAAACAAACACCCATTTAGTTAGCTTGTGCTTATTTTGTTGCTAATAGTTTCGTGTATCCAAAAGTTGAATATGCGGTCAATATATATGTGCTTAATAAATATGCAACCTTGCCTAGCTGATTCATTATGAGTGTGTGTATGAGTTTCAGAAAAGCTTTTTCTTTGTTTTCCATGATTCATTATGAGTTTGTTGCTAATTCATTCTATGTCTTCATCTTCTAGCTTCGTCAATATATGTGCTTAAACAAGCAACGCTTTAGTCACATCACCTTTTGTATTGTGTAGCCTATATGCTTCTAAAGTTTTTTAAATGTAGTGTGTTTTCTAAACCTATACTAATAAAGCCACTCAAGTAGTCTAGGTTCTGATTCATTGGGTCATCCATTGCTTCCCCTAACAAAACATATTTATACCGGCCAAACTAGATTTCCATGCGCGTGAACAAATAAGAAACCGATTAATATTATATCAAACCTATATAACATCCAATAGGAGCATTAGTAGCCTCACCTTATTAGAGTGGAAATTCTACCATTAATAGTATTAAGAACCTCTTTTGGAAATAGTTTATAATTCTTTTTAATTATGGAGTTATGGCGTTAAGTATTGTGTTTAGTGGCGATTTTTTTTAACTGGATTTTCATACTAACTTTTCGAAACATTTTTTTAATAATCAATAACCATATTTTTAACTTTCTATTTCTTTGTTGACGGCTCTTATCATTGTCGTTTTTGCTTCGATTATTGAAGAAACTACAAAGCGACCCAAACTAGATATATGTGAATTCCATAGTTTAATGCACTCACATAACCTTAAAACACAAATCTAATAAATAAAACTATTTTATAATAATGAAACTTAATGTAAACATAATCCATTGAAAAAAAAAAGAAATAGACATAATGCAAATTTAATATACGTAGGCAACTTTGAGATGGTTGGGCTTTTAGGAGAAGATATGTGTTATGTTGTACTCAAATGTCAATGTCATAACTTTATATGATAATTGGGCCACAAATATACATAAAATCATAAAAACTATTTGACCTATTTGCTAATGTTTGACCATTCCTTTCATCTTCTTCTTCAAGAGTAGGTTTTACAGTCAAAGTTACCATAAGAGTTCTACAATTTATTTATTTTGTTTCAACAATGGTAAGTTACATTAGGGTATGCATTTATAATTTTCTTCCAATTTAAAGGTGTGCACTCGTTATCTTTTAGTGTATTACATGCTTACTTCTAAAAATATCAAAACTTTTTTACACTACTTACATAGGGTATGTACGTGCATACCCTGTGTCTAAGCTAGATCCCCCACTAATTGTGTTGGTGTCCAAGGGGCTCACGACGATTCCACACTTTTAGCCTATATCAATCACATACACACTTACAAACATTTCTCTCAAGTATTAATTAATCACACGAAAAAAGGGAATACCTCATACAGAATTTATAAGAAATAAACCAACCAATTGTCTATGTTTTGAGTTAAACCGCGAGATCATCATTAAGGCAACACAATCAAAATGTAAGGAAGGTTCTAGTTTCGTTTTCAACAAATTTTTATATTTATTCCCCAAGAATATTGATTATAAGTATTGTATGAAGTTTAAATTTTAAGGTCTTCGAAGTTTTTTGTTACAAACCTATCAAGTTCCGCATCCCATTATACGTAAGCCTACTTGATGGAGATTAGTAAATGTGTTATTCTTTCATTGATAAAAATCTTTTTTTAGATCCATGAATATGAATTTCTATTCGTAGCCTTATCCTAATATAATAAGTATTATATAATCACATTTGTCATGGTAACTAAGTAAAAAATACACAAAAAGGGTTTCATGTCCCACCACCACATACCTATGCAAAATATCATCTGGATCACAAACGTCACACACTTGAAAAAAAATTCATCAGACAGCGTTGGTAATCCAAATGAAAATTTGCATAGGTATGTAACGGTGGGACATGGAACCATTTTTTGTGTATCTTTTACTCAAGGCCGGCTATTCACAAGTGCAACATGTGCATTAGCACAGGGCCACATCCAAAATAGGGCCACCAAAATTTGGAAAGTGTTGTTATATATGCATGTGTCCAATTATTCGATTACGTGAAAATGATAAATATAATTGAATTGAATGGAGGACAATTTGTTTTTGACTCTTTGTTTTTTATGGTCCAACAAGGCCTTAGGCCCAAATCCCAATGGTATATATAAATTGAAACGTGCCTCATCAAAAACGAATTAGGAGTTTGGAGATATTTGAGTTGCGGCATATATCTTTGGCTTTTACGAATTACAATCGATCTTACGTTTTGCCATTAATCATCCGGTAATGTTTTAAACTTATTATTTTGCTTTTTTAATATTTTTTTTTGCTTTTTAGAGTAAAACATTTTGATCTTTTATGTTTCAAGTTTAATTGTTAATTGTTTATCACTTATAGGTCATAGCTATTGAGAACGGCATGTTAGATAGTATTACCTATAAACAACAACTTTGCTTCTAAGAATGCAAGAAGAATCGCACTATTTAAATAGTTAATTTTGATGCTTTGGCCACCTAAGGTCTCCTAAGGAGCTTTGGGAGAGGTTTTACCCTCCTAGGCAAGGTCTCAAGTTTGAGTCTTGTCTAGGGCGATAGGGGTTTCCTCTCGCGTGCATAAAGGGAAGGGTATCATTGCCTTCTGGGCTGGACCCAACCAGGTTGTGTGGGCTCGTTACGCCTTCTGGGCTAGGGGCCATGTAGCCACAATTTCCGTTCCAAACAAAAAAAATTGATGCTTTGAACTCGGTTAAATATTTCTTTTAGTATCATTGTTTTAATGTTTTGGAATCTTAGTAATACTTTTTATGTATTACGAGTGGATATTGTTATTTATATATTTTATATTTGGTATTTAGTGGGGCCTCCCTGTAGTCATGGCACAGGGCCACCAAAATCCACGAGACGACCCTGCTTTTACTTATTTAGCATGTAAAATGTGATTATATAATACTTATTATATCAAGATAAGGCAACATATATAAATTCATATTTATGGATCTAAAAAAGATTTTTATCAATTATATAATAACACATTTAGTGATCTCCATCATGCATGCTTACGCATAAAGGGATGCGGAACTTAATAGTTTTGTAATAAAAATATTCGAAGACCTTAAACCTCATTCAATACTTGTAATCAATATTCTTGGGAATAAGTATAAAGATTTGTTGAAGACAAAGCTAAAACCTTCCTTAATTCAAAACATAAATAAGTGGTTGTCTATTTCCTATAAATTCTCGATGAGGTATTCCCTCTCTTTTCGTGTGATTTCTTAATACTGAAGGGAAATGTTTCTAAGTGTGTATGTGATTATAGTGGCTAAAAGGGGAGAAATGTCAAGAGGCCCTTAGGGCACCAACACAATATTTAACTCCAGAATTAAAAGGAATTATAAATGATTTAGGTAGTCCGTCTCAGGAGGTTCTTAATACTATTAATGGCAGAATTTCCACTCTCATGAGGTGAGGCTACTGATGCTCCTATAGGATGTTATATACGTTTGATCTAATATTAACCGGTTTCTTATTTGAAAGCTAGTTTGGCTAGTATAAATATGTTCTGTTTGGGGAAGCAGTGGGTGGCTCATTGACTCAAGATCTATTTCGAGAATGAAAAAGCTCATGAAGTAAATGTAGTGAATTACCCAGTGCAAGGTTCTAGAGATTCTGAAGTTGATTGGAAGCATATGAATATGTGTAGGAAGATTTTCACTCGGAATGAAACTAGACTACATAATATGAAATGTTATGCGACTAAATCGTTTCTTGTCTACAACATTTTTTTAGCTAAAGAAGTGAGGAAGATAGTAGAGGAAGACAATAATTTGGGTTATATGGTTAATGATAAGTAAGGTGTGAGTTCACTTGTTGTGTTATAGTGCAAGTCATTTACAAACAAAGATGCTAACATCACAAGTTAGCACATGTGGTAACCTCATTACCATTGTTTGGTTGTTAATGGCACATTTTGGTTTGGTGATCAATTCAATTTCACCAACACCAAGAAAGAGCTAGATTCGTTGTGGACTAGTACGTATTGTCATCATGGATAGTTTCATGATGAGAATGTACATTATGTAATCTGATAAAAGCTTGGCAATATGTGCATTATCTGTTATGTTGGAATTTACTAAAGTGACTTTGAGTTATTTACTGTAACATAGATCGGTGGCAATTTGCCTTAGAAGGACTTAGTTACCCCAAAGGTCACCTTCTAGGATGATGGGAGTAAGGCGCTCCCTCATACCTTTAGATGCTGGACTTTGTTCAAGGAATCCTTCCTATGACACATGCGACCGATGTGTGTTACAGTAAAGAACTAAACGACAATTTAGTCAATTCCATAAACACCATAACATAACAGAAAATCCAAGAATCGCAAAGCTTTTATCACATTACATGATGTACATTCTCATCATGAAACTGTCCATGATGACAATACGTACTAGTCCATAACAAGTCTAGCTCTTTCTTGGTGTCGGTGAATTTGGAATTGATCACCCAAACTAAAATGTGCCATTAACAACAAAACAATGGTAATGAGCTTACCACCTTTGCTAACTTGTAATGTTAGCGTCTTTGTTTGTGAATGACTTGCACCATGACACAATAAGTCAACCCACACCTTACTTATCATTAACCATTTATCCAAATTATTGCCTTCCTCTTCTATCTTCATTACTTATTTTTGCCAAAATAATGCCATAGACAAGCAACGCTCTAGTCACATCACATTTCATATTCTGTAGCCTAGTGTCATTTCGTGAAAAATCTTCATACACGCATTCATATGCTTCCAATCAACGTCACAGAACCTTGCGCTTCGCACTACATTTACTTCATGAGTCTTTTCATTCTCGAAATGGCTCATGGCAGCACACAAACCCGAGATTTAATTGACATTTTTTGTGGTTTGTTTTGAATCTTTTATCACGCTTTTATGACGTGATAAACTTACATAAGCCGAAAAGTTTCAAAATTAACCAAAAAAAAAGCTTATGAAACATAAACCGATCATGGTCCAAAACCCGGACCGGACCAAAACCAATTTACCGCAAAACCTCGGACCAATGAACGACCCAGGTTGGCTCGGTCCGGCCCGGTTTCTTCGGTCAGTCCAAGAAGGCCTAATGGTCAGGTGTACGTAACATCAGACCCAACCGGACCAAGGACGGAATATGAGGTAAAGTTGGACCGAGGACCGGACGAAATATGGTACCGGACCTGCCGGTTTCCTCAATTCGGCCCAGCTCGTAGTTCCGTTAAGCTCTTCCCCTCAGTCTATAAACTTTAAACAAACACCCCATTTAGTATACTATTTTTTTTTTTCATCGCTAATAGTTTCACGGAGCTAAAATTTAAATATGTGGTCATATATATGAGCTTTATTCTTTGTGAAATATGCAAACTTGCTTGTGTTTGATAAAAGGTTTTTCTATTTTTTATTTTTAAAAGAATGTACATGAGTATGCTTTTTGAGTGTTTGTTTTAGATAAAATAAATGAACCTATGTGAGACTGGTGTGATGGGAATGCTCAAACATAAGACACGTTACCTGAAAGACACGGTGGACACGGCTGCTTAAACAAGATACTTCTTGCTATGTCTTGATTTTTTTTTTCAAAAAGATTATACAGATTTTTATTTAATGCGTGTGTAAATGCAAAAATAGCAAATTCAATCTATCTAGTCATCTGTTGCTAGACAATGAGGATAGTGTTTTTGGAATGCATGGAAGAATATGGAAACTACGTACTATTTCACAACGTGTCTAACTCTTTCTTGGTGTTGGTCCATTTGGAATTGATAACCCAAACAAAAATGTGCCATTAACAACCAAAGAATGGTAATGAGGTCACCTTTGCTAGCTTATGTTGTTAGCATCTTTGTTTGTGAATGACTTGCCCCATAACACAACCTACCAACCTAAAGCTTCCTTATCATTAACCATTTATCTAAATTATTGTCTTCCTCTTCTATCTTCATTATTTCTTTGGTCAAAATAATGCTATAGACACGCAACACTCTAGTCACATCACCTTTCATATTTTGTAGCCTAGTTTCATTCCGACTGAAAATCGTCATACACACATTCATATGCTTCCAATCAACTTAGAATCTCTGAACGTGATTTTCGCACTACATTAACTTCATGAGCCTTTTCATTCTCGAAATTGCGCTTGGCAGCACACAAATCCCAGAATGTGATGTAAGTGACACTTGTTATTGTTGTGACAACATGGATGGTTTCATGATGAGAATGTACATCATGTAATCTAATAAAAGTTTTGCAATATTCGGATAATCTATTATGGTGTATATGAAATTGACTAAATTGACGTTGGGTTATTTACTGTAACATAGATCGGTGGCAATGTGCCTTAGACTGATTCGTTTGCCAAAGTCACCTTCTAGGGTGTGTGGGAGTAAGGCGTTCCCACACACCCTAGATGCTGACTTTGGTCAAGAAATCTTTCTATAGCACATTGCGACCGATCTATGTTACAATAAAGAACTCAACGTCAATTTTAATCAATTCCATAAACACCATCAAGGACGGAACTTCTTTGGGGCATGGAGGGGTTGTGGCCCCCCCAAAAATCTGAGTGACAGTTATATTTTTTTTACCATACGTGTTTATTTAATCTTTTGATCTTCCAATAATAAACTGTTACAATATTAACATAAATGAACTTTGAAAAAGTCAAAGTTTACCTTGGATATATTCAAAGTTTAACATATTTATCGACAGTATCAAATTGTATCTCTTATAGTCTATTAATTTATAAATAGTTAGATTACTTATATGATTATGTCTTGTTAGTTTTTGTTGATATTTCTGAAACTTTGAAGTTTGATTATCAATTCTTGCCCACCTTCAACTGCAAAATCAAAAGGGTTCAGAACTAAAATTAATAACAACTAAAATCAAGTACCCACAGTTTCAACCCCATTTTATCTCGTCACCCCACTGTCCAAACCTAGAATCCAAAAATTGAACGAGATTTATAAAATGAGCCGAGAGCGCGGCGTGAGTCGAGAGCGCTGAAAAAAAATCTTCATAATACTAAACTGTGAAAAACATGAACTCTTCTTTCCAATTGCATAAGGTATGATTTTTAATATAGAAGCTTTTTAGTGCTATAGAGTTTAAAAGCGTTTTATATATTCTAAAAAAGGTATATGTGTATTTTGCTGTTAATTTAGGTAAAAAAATTTAGGCATGTATAAAAGCTCTAATTTGATTAATAAAGATCATAGAGTAAGAGGATTGTGGTTTTGATTGGTTATTAAATCATTCAGGTATACAGTATACATATGTCTTTGGGTCCGTCTTCAAATTATGATTTTTTAGGGTTATTTGATTGCTGATATATGTATAAATTTTATGTCTGAGTTATAGTGTTATGAGTTTGAATTTAGATTTTATAGACTTAAACCACTAATAACATTTGCATAACAGGTGGTTAAGAGTAGTAACTTGAAATTAAATATGTTGGTGAGAATACAAAATTGCGACAGTTTTTATTTTATGTTTTTCCATTTCATTTGTGTTGCGATTTGTTAAGTTGTAAATCATACTAAATAATAGATCTTTGTGTGTTAATCAGAAAATATTAATATTTAGTAACAATTGCTATCCAAGGAGCTGGAATTCATAATCACCTAAAAGATATTAACCTGGAAATAATATCTCAACAGTACATGATTAAACGAGTTCTCTGTATTGATCTGCATCTTCAAGTTGAATCACAAGATGTGCTGATACTACTCTCACTTGGTAAGTTACATCCCATATTTTTTGGTAGTATTATAAAAACAGACATTTCACTTAATATACATGAACCTGTATTCATATTATCTCAAAACACATCATAATTATCTTATTTATGCTGTTCAAAAGAAATAAAAATAAATAAAATTATAATCTTAGTGAATTAAGGTTGTGACATGAAGTGCGTATAAGTTTAATATGAGTACTAGAGAGAGATTATGTTAGTTGAATAGCGGTTATATGTGGTGCTAAAGTTGTAAGTTAGAATGTACGATGAGGTTATTTTAACGTAACTAGAGTCTATGGAATATTGAGTTATATATTGTTAAATTGAGATTTTATATATTTTGTGAAAAGAGTGGATGGGGTGACACTTAAAGAGTGAATACGGTTTTTGCCATCAGTCTTTTTATTAGTGGTTATGTAATGAGAGTGACAGGGATATGTCATCAGTAGGAACCTTGATGGATATACAAGGTGCTAAGATTATGGTTGGTGTTTGCTTTTTACCTTAATATAAGCATAAGCGATTTGAACATAAAAGGATAACCAAATTGTTAACTTACATGAACAGCGTGTAAAATTGAAGATAGGATTAAAACATAGGTTCCTATCCTTATGTGCACTTAAAATCACTGGGCTACATTGGGGCTAGGTATGCGTGTAAAGCACTAGTCAAATTTATAGAAATATGTAGTAGTATAAATCCCGTGACAATTCTTCAAATTTACTTCTCCAACACAAGAGGAAATAAAAGGGTAAAATCTCACTTAAAAAAACACATACAATTTTTTTAACCGGGAAGTATATTCATCATCGGGTCGTATCCAACGAAGTCGTGAATGAAAGATCGGGAATAATTCGGAATCGAGTCAAGAATGGATAAAGGTTTTTTGAATTTTGATTATTCTACGAATAAAATAGCACAATAAACTATAAAAAAACAATTAAGCATTAAAAGTTAACTAATACGAAAATTAACAAACGTGAATTACAAACGTGAGCTAAAATGAGAATTTAAAATCTAAGACATTACTCTCAACAAATTTTATACCTAAAAATCTCAAATTTAAAAAGAAAATTTTAGGAAAAAGAATTAGAATTTTTAAACTATTTTTGAATTTTTTATGAATTTTTTAAAGCCAACTGGAAATTACTAAAAATAAACTTTTCTAAAATTAACACTAAAATTCTAATATATTATTTAAAAAAAAATACTAGAAGAAAAAAAAAATTATCACAAAAAGACTAAAGTTTTCCACTATTTTCCTATTTTTTATTAAATTCATAAGAAAAATGAAATTACCTAAATACCTATTTTAATTTCTAGAAAATACAAATTCAATTGTGAAAAATAACGAAAAATTATTTTTACTACTAAAAGGTGTTAGAAAATCTAATTAAGATAAAAATGCCCAATTCTACTAAGGCAAATTGAACTCTAATTTTGCTAATTAAAGAATAAACCCTAATTTTATATTAAAACTAAAATTAAAATATAAAAAACAATTTTATAAACAAAAAGAAAAGGGTAGAAATTGTAAAAGATGAAAGTAAAGGGTAGGCGGGGTAACTAACTAAATTTTACACTATAGTGAAAACGGGCAACCTTTAACTATTAAAAATGTACCAAACAAACCCTACGATTTAGCTTATTTTTGGCTTATCTAAAAAATAAAAATTAGCTAAAACTTAAAACTTCAAAGTTAAACTTGAGCTTATACACTACAACTTTAACTAAAGCACATTGAACTTTTATCCATTAAATAAGCTAAAAATTAAGCTTTTAATACTGCTTTACAGAAACTAAGGTTTTCATTTGAAATTTCTACTTATCACAACTTTGCTATCCTAAGCTTATTACATATTGAAAAATTAAAACCAAAAGGAAGCGAGCGCGCGAGTGCGCGCGCCAGATGAGATTGTACAAAGAAAGTCTAAAAATAAATAAACAAAAAGTAATCAAGACAGCAAGAGATTTTGATCTTAAAAAAGTTTAAAAGATTAGTTTTAATCATGATATTAAGTATATCCTAAAAAGCTAAGTTAGCTTATAACTAATTTCCTAAATCTGAAATTTTGGAAATAATCAATCCAAAGATTATTGAGTACACCTAGATAAAAGTATTTTAGGAAAAACAACAAAAAATAGAACTAAAGAAATAACAGCTAAAAAAAAAAAAAAAAGAGGGGGTTTCTAAGCTGTCTATTATACTATTTGCAAGAAATTAAAGCTAGACTATAGAGCTTAAAAATTGATACTTAAAGTACGAATTATATTAAGCTAATGGAACTACTTCTAAATTTCCTCTAAAACTAAGTTCTATATTCCTAATTACAAATGCAAGAAGACAACTTAAAGAATGAAGAGACATCAAGGCAGTATTAACAGTTAATATTGCCTAGTCACTGATTTATTGTGCCCAACTCAAAAACAGGCATAAGGCTTCTAGACATAACTCATGAAACTCCTAACTAAATGTATCTAAGCTTACATTAACCTAAATTGAACACTAGCATGCGGAAAATCACTAAACTCTAAAACTATTTAACACTTTAAAGTCAGTTCCAAAAAATATGAAAAGTTTATTTTTGGCAGTTTGTCAAGAATTTGCCTAACTATCGGTATTCCTCTCGAATCAACGATAATTAGAAGAATTGTTTCTGGGTATTCGTAGAATCAACAGATCCAATTAGTTATCCTGTTTAACTCACTACATCAGAAACATTCTCTTAGTTATTTATTAATTTTAAATATTTTTAATTAAAAAGAGTATATATTTCTTTATTTAACAATAAAAGTTACAATTTTGTTTTTTTATAAAAAGTTGAGTATAAAAATATATGTGTCAAAAGTATAAAGAGTGAAAGCTTAAAAAACGTGATGTAAGATTGGAAAATCTAAAGGGTCAAAACTAAAATTTATAACAACAAAATCATGACCCACAGTTTCAACCCATTTTTTCTCTCAACCCACTGTCCAAACCCTAAATCAAAAATTGAGCGATTTTAAAATAAATTCAAGAGATTCCGAAAACAATCTTCATAATTTATCTGTGAAAGAACATGAACTCTTTCTTTCAATTGCCTAAGGTATGATTTTTAATATCTTATTTTATTGATTTTGTTAAAAAGCTGCTTTTAGTTATATTCTAAAAAAGGTTTGTGATTTTCTGTTAATTTAGGGAAAAAATTAGGGCTTGATAAAAGCTCTAATTTGATTAATAAAGATGAGAGAGTAAGAGGATTGGTGGTTTTGAATTGATTATTAAATCTTCAGGTATACTGTATACAAATGTTTGGGTCCGTCTTCAATTTTATGATTTTTAGGGTTTTGATTGCTGATTTATGTATAAATTTTATGTCTGAGTTTATGTTTATGAGTTTGATTTATATTTTAAGACTTAAACACTATTATCAGTTTGCATAACGGGTGTTAAGTGGTAACTTACATTAATATGTTGGTGTGATACATATTTGACAGTTCTTTCATTGTGTTGCGATTTAGTTATGTGTAAATCATTCTAAATATGATCTTTGTGTAGGTTATTCAAAATATTAATATTTAGTAAAATTGCTTCCAAGGAGCTGGAATTCATAGATCACCTATATGATTTACCTGGTAATAATTATCAACAGTCATGACTGAAACGAGTCTCTGTTGTGATCTGCATCTTCAAGTTGATCACAAGATGTGCGGATACTAATGCTCACTTGGTAAGTTCCATCGCTTTATTTTTGGTGTTTTTAAAAAACGACATTTCATTTAATATACATGAACCTGTTTCATATTATCTCTAAAACACGATCATTATTATCTTATTTATGCCGTTCTAAAAGAAATAAAATAAATAAAATTATTATCTTAGTTGAATAAAGGTTGTGGCGTGAAGTGCGTTAAGTTTAATATGGTACTAGAGTGATTGATGTTAGTTTGAATAGCGGGTTATATGTGGTGCTAAGTTTGTAGTTAGATGTACGTGTGGTTATTATAACGTAACGTAAGTCGTTGGAATATTGAGTTATATATTGTTATATGTTTTCAAAATTACTATTGGATTATAAGAGTTTTTTTATTGTAGTAAAGGTGGTGGGGTGAAACTTAGAGGGATACCGTTAGGATAGGAGTGGTAATGCAAGTTGGAACCTTGATGGATATACAAGGTGCTAAGATTATGGTTGGTGTTTGCTTTTTACCTTAATATAAGCATAAGCGATTTGAACATAAAAGGATAACCAAATTGTTAACTTACATGAATGGCGTGTAAAATTGAAGACACGATTAAATCATGAGTTCCTTATCCTTATGTGCCTTAAAGCACTGGGCTTGCGTTGGTAGGCTTTATGTCTTTAACCTAGGCACAACTTTCACACCAATGGTCAACTTTCAAAGGATACATTAGGCCATATATTATGTATAGTACAGTGAAGGAAGATGCTTGATTGAATTCAGTATAATGTAATGTTGTATAGTGTAACAAATGATTGGTTGAAATTGATATAGTTTTTATGTGCTTTAGGTCACATTCATAGATTTCAAGGTGGTGTTTCGATGTAATTCATGTAACGACCTGATTATCTATATCCCAATGTGCTGGTAAATGTTAATGGCTTATAAAATGTATTTTGAAACATCAAAATCCGCAGATGCTTGCAAAAGGTTCATTGCGACTGAGTTTGTTTCGACTTTTTTTGTGCAGTCTTGGTTAAGTTTTTATATAAATTTCATGCCAACACGACTCTTTAGTTAATATGATTTCTTGTGCAGTCTTGGTTGTCTTTGATGGATATAAACTTGATCTTGGATCGAAATAAACCAAACTTTTGAATCAAATATATCGAAATCCTATCTTTCTTATTAATAAACTTGTCATCATATTTTGAATTACAGAAATATTCCTATATATACTAAACGAACGGGTGTGACTGAACCATTGTGATGGTTCGTTTCTAACTATCACAACCTTTCAGATATAACTGTTCTTCGGTTATATAACTGTTTTACAGTTATATAACCGCCATTTTCTAACTGCTTTTGTTGGCGGGTTGTGATTATCCGGTTGGTTGGGTTTCGGCCCAATATTCTCCTCCCTAATCACAAACGCTGCTATTTTAGTGTTCTTCACTTGACTTCAAAGCAGTGTAGGTTCAGTGTCAGTGTCATAGATGAGGTGAGACTCTTCTTGCTTGTTTTTGTTGTATTTCCATTTCGTGCATTCCTTCGCGAAATGTCCCTGCTCACCACATTCATAACACCTGAGCTTGCTTTTGTCTTTAGTTCCTTGACTCATACTTGCTCTGCGTGCATTTGGATTATTCTCCCATTTCATGCTTTCCTTGGCTTCTTTGTTGAAATCTTTACCTCGCCATTTACCATAACTTTTGTTGTTTGAACTTGCCATGAGAAGCTTGTCTTGATCATTTGCCTCTAGCGTGTCTTGACTCTTGATTCGTTCTTCATAGGCTGTTAGTCTTCCAACGGCTTCTTCAAATGACATTTCGTCTAGGTCTTGATATTGTTCTATAGTTGCCACGAACGGTAAAAACTTCTTTGCAACCTAGTTAAGTAGTTTCCTTACTAGGACCTTATCCTCAAAAGTTTTACCAAGTCCTTTAAACTTGGCCATTATACTACTTAACCTTCCTCCGAAGTCACTTACTTTTTTGTTGGTTTTATCCTTAGCGTCTCTAGTTCACTCCTCAAGGTTTGTAGTCGTGCCTTTTGAACAAGATCGGCTCCCAAATGCTTGACTTTGATCGAGTCCCATACTTCCTTTGCAGTCGAGTATTGTGCAACTTGCATTAAAACATCTTGTGGCAGTGTTTGGAAGATTATTGCCTTTGATGTGTTTTCTTTCTTCTCATTTGTTGTTACTCCTTCTTTTGCAACAATCGTTTCCCAAATGCCATATACCTTCAATATTGTCTCCATCATCAATGCCCACGTAGTGTAATTTGTTTCGGTCAACTTTGGACATTGTAGGGAAACATTTCCTAGTTCTCGAACTGTTGTACTGTTCGATATGTTATCATTCTTGTCGCTTTCTACCATGCTTGCTTGCTTGCTTTTAACTTGCTTGATTTTTATAATCAGAACCGAGATGGTTTCTGATATTCTTGCTTTTGTGTTTGATCGAAAGATAAAAAATCCTTGCTTGTTACTGGCCAACTTGCTAACCAGGTTTTCTTGCTTAATATTGACCAACTTGCTAATCAATATTGTGTTTTCCAGGCCTACTTGCTAATCTGGTTTTTTTTTCTTGCTTTGATCAAAATAGTTGATCCTTTCTATTTGAATCTTAAGGCTCGGATCTTGCTATGAACCACGGATTCGGTTTTTGACTTGCTAAGAACCACAAAAAGGGTTCGGTTTGACTTGCTATGAACCACAAAGAGGGTTCGATTTGACTTGCTAAGAACCACAAAGAGGGTTCGATTTGACTTGCTATGAATCACAAAGGATTCGGTTTATCATGCTAATTTGTATTTTTTAAAGTAAAAAAA
>BQNB010044200.1:2618-19731 GCA_026074375.1 Tanacetum coccineum | reverse complement strand
GCATATATTATATATCGATCACTTCTATACAAAAGTTAAATATATGGTTATGAATGATATAGATGTGTGAAAGGTGTTAAAAATTTTGTTGGAGAACAAATGTCAGGAAATTACTCACTCTTAGACTTTGGGGTGTTCGGAATTGGGTTTTGCAATTGATCATAGTGACTTTCTTTGGATATAAGTATTTAATGAAGATGTTATCGGATAGTTTGAAAGTTGATGGAGAAGGGAGTTGACTATCAGACAGTAAGTTGTGGCAGATGAACATAACATAAACCTTCTGAACTATTTAAGGACTACGTTCATGTTATAGCAAGGAGGAGGAGTCAACCTACTTATAGCCAATATTCGGAGATGCTCTTCATGTCTTAGTCATTCATTACCTGTTTCTTTTGAAACCTTTCTAATGATTTTACTTTATTTCAGTTGCACAAAAAGATTTGTTGCTATGTCTAGCTTGTCTGTACATAATTTTATAATCTTTTCTTTCAAAGGTTTCTTTTCCAAGTAGCTTAGTATGTCCCTATATGCCCCTCTTCCCCTTTAATTCTTATTTAGCTACTGGATACTTGAAGCAAATTGTGAAAAATGGACATGTTATTAGTTCTATGTTAAAAGAGGATATTATTGTGAAAATAGGATATGTTTCCATGATATGCATTCTTCGCCAACTAGAGAAGTGATCAAAGGTTTAAGTACAAGTGCATTAATAAGTGACCTTTTTATCCTGTTTGAGAAGAGTGTGTTAATGGAGAATATGACATGTATGAAATAAGAAGGGTATTAAAATAGTTTGTTTCTTTTTTTGCCATTAATAAGTGATCTTTTTAAATGTGTGCGTTTTTAATTAACCTATACTAATAAAGCCACTCAAGTAGTCTAGTTTCTGAGTCATTGGGCTGTCCATTGCTTCCCTTAACAAAACATATTTATACTGGCCAAACTAGCTTTCCATGCGCCTGAACAAATAAGAAACCGGTTAATATTATATCGAACCTATATAACATCCAATAGGTAGGAGCATCATTAGCCTCACCTTATTAGAGTGGAAATTCTGCCATTAATAGTATTAAGAACCTCCTGAGAAGGACTACGAAAATCGTTTGTAATTCCTTTTAATTCTGGAGCTATGGCGTCAACTATTCTGTTGTGCTCTAAGGGGCTCTCGGCGATTCGCCACTTTTAGCCAATATCAATCACATACACACTTAGAAACATTTCTCTTAAGTATTAACAAATCACACTAAAAAGAGGGAATACCTCATCCAGAATTTATAGGTAATAAACCAACCAATTGTTTATGTTTTGAATTAAACCGCGAGATCATCATTAAGGCAACATAATCAAAATGTAAGGAAGGTTCCAGCTTCATTTTCAACAAATCCTTATATTTATTCCCAAGAATATTGATTACAAGTATTGTATGTGGTTTAAGGTCTTCGAAATTTCTTGTTACAAAACTATCATGTTCTGCATGCCCCTTATGCGTAAGCCTGCATAATGGAGATTAATAAATGTGTTATTCTCTAATTGATAAAAAAATAGATCCACGAATATGAATTTCTATTCGTAGTATTATATAAAAAAATACACAAAAAGGGCTTTATGTCCCACCACCACATACCTATGCAAAATATCATCTGGATCACAAACGCCACATGTAACACCCCCAAAATAGGTCGCAGCAGATTATGGGTCTGAGAGTGTTACTTCATATATCAATAGCACAAGATATGAGAACAACCTCTATATGAGTCATTTAAAATGATACATTGGATTAAATAAACTTGTTTGTTACAAAAGCTTGAAGCTTAAATTGTTCATCCATGAAAAGTAAAGATTTTAAGACATAACACAATTAGAAATGATAATGCACCACCAAACTTATAGTACTGAAAACATTCCAAAATGGTGACCACCAAAGTATCCATGTTATTCGTACCGTTATTGACTTGAGAAAAACATCCTTTAAAACTCAATATAAAGTTGTGAATTCACTCGCTAGTTTAGTAAATGTACAAAGTAGGACACAAGATTTCTAAAAGTGATAAGTAACGATTACAATATCATAAAGTAATTACGAAGTGCACTAAGCTCATGACACTGAAGCTCGACATCTATGTATGCAATTTAATGCAATTGAGGGCACGTGTAGATGTTCAAGTACCCCCCAATAACCAAATTTATTTTCCGAACGAGTAAACATTCGAGTATGGACCTCTAAAACTAGTGAGAGCTACTCACCCGAATGGGGATGTCAATCCCAAATAGATTTATTCATAACATTCGCGCTCGCTAACTAGCAATTGACAGTTCATGATAGTGGGCAATAGTGGGTTTAGCTACTTAGGCCAACCCGTAACTTGTTTAAAAGAGTACATTCGTCCAAACGTAAAACAATGCATGTTTCTCACCCCAAAGTTGTAAAACAATATAATTGTATAAATGCGGGGCTATGAACTCACCGAAAGTGAATGATTGATTTTATAATTCAGGTAAGTAAATCGTGTCAGCAAATCTAAATACAACCTATTTAAGTGTAGGTCGTATGAGTATAATGTATTATACATAAATAAAACATCACATGTTATATATAGTTACACCACCACCTAATAGTTTTTGATTAAATTATGAAAGTTGAAATAATAATTAAAGTGTACTTTGTTAAATAAAAGTATATGAGTATTATCGTTTCCGTAAGAAAAATAATATATTTTATATAACTAAGATTATTAGTTAAAAAAATAGTATGATTAAATATTTCATGATTATGTAATGATATGATATTATTAATTTAATTGTTTTATAAAATAATGTATAAAAGTAAAAATAGTGCACAAGGTTTAATAAACCTCCTATCTTTATCGTTTTAAATCTGTGGCGTTTCTTATGTCCACGGTTTCGTATTAAGAAAATATATCATAATATTATAGTTATTATATGGTTAAATACTGTTATGAACAGTAACAGTAAGTGAAAGTTTATAAGAATACTTTTTTTATAACTTTAATTATTGGAAATCATATTTTTAATTGTTATCTTGCTTATTTTAATTCCAGTTTTTAGTGATTACCTATGTTCACATCCCTCTAGAATTAAAAACCTCTATTTAGGAAAATTAATTCCCAATACTTAAAGTCATGAAGACATTAACATATTTTAAAATTAACTTTTATAAAAATACTTTTAACTTAAACTTGTAAATTAATGTATCACCTTCATTTTAAATCTGTTTTTCGAGTTCTTACATTTTGATTCCTCATGAAAAGTATTATCTTTATAAAATATTTCCCTTAAATTATCAGATCTGAAACAGTGAAGTTTTTATAAAATAACTTTTATAAAAATACTTTTATACCTTTAATTATCGTAAACTTAAAAATGTCATAACGTCCCGTTATTGCACGGCTTTTTCAAGTTTCTTATATGCTTAAGATTCTTGTGATTAGTACTAATTAAATAAAATATAAAATATATATGTTTATACACTAATTCAAACAGTAGGTAAGTGAGTTTCTTCATAATTAGATTTATACACTTGTTTTATATACTTTTTCACTTCATAAAACCATTACAAGGTCACTACTTGTGAAAGGATAAACATGATATATCTTAAGAGGTCCCTCTATAATGTGTTCCATGATACTTGTCATGAGTAAGTCCCTCAAAAATATTTCTTCATACTTTTGTATTAAAACTATCAACACAAATAATTCATAGAAACACCCCTATATAAATTATTTAATACTTATATATAATGTATAATTCCATTTTAAGTGTTATTTCACCAATGTACATAATAAATTCGAATCATATATATCTTGTAATATCTCATTATTTCATGAAAAATAATCCAAGCTGGTGTTTTAACATAAGATTAAGGCAAGTAGTCATAATTAAATGAAAGAATGGAATAGTGTAAACTTAAATAAACCTATGAAAAATGTAGAGGGATTGAAGAACACGATTTTACTAGCCTTAAACCCCAAAGAAACACTCCACATGACCAAGACTCTAATTAGGAAAACCCTAATTATGTTTTCTGTATGATACTTGATAAATCACCAACCCAATGCTTCCAATACACTTGAATGACCTTAGATATGCTTAGAATCAATGCCCTGATATGCTTTTGAATAATTATATGAGGAATTTTAGAATGGAAACCCTAAGCTAAATAAATGATCCGTGGGTTGGGTTGGTTTTTAAGGGAGAATTGTGCTTGCTTGCTTGATAAGGAAATGTCTATATGTTAATATGTCCTAAGACTTGCTACTTGTAGGAAACAACCTTAACATAAACCATGGGTGAGGATGGTTTTAGGTACAACATGTAAGAAATGGTACACACCTCTCCTCCTATCAAGAAAATGGGACGAATGAGGTGGCTTCTAGGGTACAAAGATAAGACAAGTTTCCAGTGAAGGGTCCAGGGAGTACTATTGGTGGTGGGTTTACATGTTATGGAAGTAAACTAGTGACTTATTTAATTTTTTTTTTTTCTCAAGTGTGTACATACACACACATCTGGCCCTATGGCTTTATAATTGATAAATAAGTTTATTTAATATATATTAGGTATAATTGGTGGTTAATTGTTTGGCATAGATAGGTAGAAGGTGTATCCCCCAATCCGGGTATGCTAAATGTTTTTAACTTGCGAAACCCGTAGAAACGTTATTCATAACCAATAAAAAAAATTATAAAAGGATAAATTATACTCTTAATAATCATATACCCCTTGCTTGATGTAAACTTTAACTTGTTGGGTGTCCGTTTATAAAGATGTATAATGTTTTTAGTTTACGCGATTATAACTATACGAAATAATTAAAAGTAAACGCGTAAATCTCAAAAATAAACAATGGAATAATGAAGTCGTAAATGAACCTAAAAATGATACAAGTTTTACAGTCTCCCACCCATTAGAAGATCCTTGTCCTAAAAGCCCAAGTCACGACACTTTGACGAAGGTACTGGGGTTTTAGTACAAACATGCGGAACACATCTTTTGAAAATTGGTCTTCAAACGTTCCCTAAGGTGAACTCAGAACCTCTCCAGGAGTTCCATCGAACTTGATGATGGGGATAACGGCTTTTCACTAGGGATACATCAATCGTTAGACTTCACGATCCCAGATTTTCCCACTGGCTCTCGGACCAATGTGCAGAGTTTATCATCAATGTAATTTTCAATCTAACGCAACTGCCAATAGCTCGGTCGGATAAACACTTCTTTTAATGGATACAGAAACATGCTAATGAACTTACCTACTTAATTGTTGAGGTAGTTCGAGTCTATAAGCAACGGTTCCCACTTTGGCTAACACCTTGAAAGGTCCAGTATATCTCGGTTTCAACTTTCCTCGTTTGCTAAAACCTACGACACCTTTCCAAGGTGATACCTTTAACATAACTCGATCACCAACTTGAAACTCTAAAGGCTTATGCCTCACATCGGCGCAACTCTTTAGGCGATCACAAGCAGCTTGAATTCTTTACTTGATTTGGACAATCTTCTCGGTTGTCTCATGAATGAGTTTTGGACCGGTGAGCTGAGCGTCTCCGACCTTGGCCAAAATACAGGTGATTGACACTTCCGACCATAAAGTGCCTCAAATGGGGAAGCTTTAATACTAGCATGATAACTATTGTTGTATGAAAATTTGATCAGCGATAAGTGTCCTTCCCAAGCATTCCCAAAATCTATCCTGCAAGCGCGTAACATATCTTTAAGAGTTTGAATGGTTCTTTCACTTTGTTCATCAGTCTCCGGATGGTATGCCGTACTCATATCCAGCCGAGTACCCATAGACTTCTGAAATGACCTCTAAAAATTTAACGCAAACTTAGGGTCACGATCACAAATGATTAAGACTTATATACCATGTCTCGTGATTACTTCTTTCAAGTACACTATTGCTAGTTTGTCCGGTAAGTCAGTTGTCCCTCAATCGATAAAAGTGGCAGACTACACTGATTGGGTGAGTCAATCTACAATTACCCATATGGTATCGTTTCCACTTTGCATCCTTGGGAATTTGGTGACAAAATCCATGGTGATATTTTCCTACTTCCATTGAGGAATCTCAGGTTGTACCAACAAGCCAGATGGTTTTTGGTGTTCATCCTTGACTTTTAAACACGTTAAACACTTGCTAACATAGGTGGCAATGTCGGTTTTCATGTTAGGACACCAGTATAGTTGCTTCATATCTTAGTACATTTTATCGGAACCTGGATGAACACAATATTTTGACTTGTGAGACTCATGCATAACCAGAGTCCTTAGATAACCGTAGCACAGCAACCAACTTTTGTTATTCAAACACAATGTTCCGTCCAATCAGCATACCTCCCACATCTTCAGACTTGAGGTTTTCTGGTTTTTTTGCCTCAGTCTGGCCTCCAAAATCTACTTGGGAAGATCCAAACTGAAAGTCATAACTAAGGCTCAAACTCGTAATGGCTTATTTCTTTTTTTCATGCTCAACGCGTCAGCCACTACATTTGCTTTTACAGGGTGATAACGAATCTGACAATCGTAATCACTGAGCAATTCCAACCAACGACGTTGACTCATGTTCAATTCCTTCTGATTAAGGATGTGTTGTAAAATTTTGTGATCAGTGAATACGGTACATTGTATCTTGTATAGGTAATGCCTTTAGATCTTCAGAGCGAACACTACTGCGCCTAACTCCAAATCATGAGTGGTGTAAATCTTCTCATGGATTTTCAGTTGTCGTAATGCATAAGTAATCACCTTTTCTCTTTCCATTAGCACATACCCAAACCCTTGATCGAAGCATCACAGCAAATGAATAAATCTTCAACATAAATATATGGAGTTTCCTTTCGGTACAGCCATAATTTGTGCAACCTAAAACAACTTCTAGCTTATCATTGAAACCCTGCTTCCTCTTTGTCACCCTTAATCAAATTTGACCTTTTTTGGAGTAAGCTTGGTCATTGACTTGGTGATTTTGAGAGAGTCCTTCAATAAATCACGTAATAACCGGCAAGACCTATAAATTGTCCGAATCTTTGTTTGTAGTCTTAGAGATGCCTAATCTTTAATAATTTAATCATGGTGGGGTTCACGAGAATACCTTTACTTGTCAATCACATGACAAAGGAACTGTACTATTTTGGAATCCAGAAATTCACATTTAGAGAATTGGCATACAACTAGCTTCCTTCTTAAGCAGACTCAAATTAAGTTTACATCATCATGCCTTGCCTTTGCTTCTTTCAAGAGTACATCATTAATATCATCATAATAGACAATCATTAATTTATCCAGTTTATGGTTTGTTACACCCGATTTATGAGATCCATAAATACCTGCAGGTGGGTTAGTTCGAACCAAATGGCATAACTTGAAATTCATAATGTCCATATCGTGTTTTGAAAGTGGTCTTTAGGATGTCTTCTTCCCGAACCCTCAATTGATGATAACCCGATCTCAGGTCGATCTTCGAGTGGACACTCGAACCTTGTTGTTGATCGAACAAATCATCAATCCTTAGAAGCGGATAATGGTTCTTCACCATTAGCTTTTTCAATTCCTGTAATCTATGTAACATCCCGAATGAATACCATCCTTCTTCTTGACAACAAGACCGGAGCTCCCCAGGTGATGAACTGGGTCTATAAAATCCTTTGTCAGAAAGGTTTTTTAAGTTGGGTCAGACGAATTCTTTCATCTCAGACGGAGCTAATCTATAGGGTGCTCGTGCCACAGGTGCGGCACAGGGTATCAAATCGATTTGGAATTCCACTTGGCAGGTTGGTGGAAAACCTGGAAAGTCCTTGAGAAATACCTTTAGAAAGTCTTGAACTATCGGTACATCTTCTAGTCGCCTCTCCCTCAACTTATCTTCAGTTTCTTTGTTGGTAACATGTACCAAAAAGATAGGACATCCCTTTAGCAAATACTTTTGTGTTTTGGTGCACGAGATGATGTTTAATCGAGACTCGTGTCCGTTGTTGCTTCCGTCACCATGAAAAATTAAAATTTTGTTATCAATGGGAACACGAACGAGCTTCTCGTCACAAATGATCATGGCATGGTATTTTGATAACCAGTCTATTCCAATAATGACATCAAAACTACCCATCTCTACGGGCATCAAGTCGATGTTGAATGGATGGTTTAGAAAATTCAAATTACAACCCCGTATAAGTGTATTAAACCAAATTATTCTACCGTCAGCTGACTGGACGTCATAACCATGGTCTAGAGTAGTTGGGATGATATCAATCAAATAACTAAATGCGGTAGATACGAAACTTCTATCGGCACCAGTGTCAAATAATATTGAAGCATAACGATTATTTAGGAGGAACGTACCCGTTACAACATTGGAGTTTGGGTTTGTCCCGGCAGTTCCCAAAACATAAGCCCTTGACGTATCATTACCATTTCCAGCCCAATTTCCTTGATTTCCATTCTTCAGCTTTGGTCAGTCACTCCTGAAGTGACCTTGAACTCCACACTCAAAGCAAGTGATGCCTCTTGGATTTGCCCCTTAGGCTCTCTGATTGTTTTTGTTGTTGTTGGTAGCAGCAGGACGGCCTTTATAGTCACGGCCAGAATGGCCAATCTTTTTGCAGTTAGTGCACTTTTGAGCACATGGCCCATCGTGGTGATAATTTCACTTGGTGCACAGAGGTTTGGTTCCTTCATAAGGCTTTTTATCTCCAGGCCTAGCAGTGTAAGCTCGTGCCACATTATTCCTTTTTAATGGCTCCTGTTGGTTATGGTTGTTTCTTGAAGTATCTTCAAATTTCCTCTTATTCTCTGCTTGATGTTCAGCCACATTAAGCATCTTTTTATACATTATTTCAGTAGCAAACTCAATTACCTCTTGCATGACATGAGGCATCATGCCGTATCAATGTCATGAATCATCTCAGGAAGGCCACCGACGTACCTTTCCACTTTAGCTGACTCCCCAGGAAACATTCTATCACTCATCAGTGGAAACTCCTGGAATCATTGGTTGTAAGTCAACAAATCAGTACCTCTTACCCTTAAGTCCCAATACTTAGATTCCAACTTTTTGATCTCACCCTTGACGCAAGTAATTGATCCTGTTAATCATCCTTTTCAAGGCCTCCAAGCATGTATATGCAACACCTGTCCGAGCGGGCCCTACGTGGAGTTCCACACGCAATGGCACTTCCTTGAAGAGTACAAGATGCATACTTAACGTGACTTACGATAGTACAGTTGCTAATAAGGAAAACAAATTCCATCTTTTCCACCCATTGGGTCAGGCCAACGACTCCTTCAGTGCCTTTGAAATTCATAGGCTGGCACTTCAAGAAATCAGTGTAAAGGCACTCACAGACAGTAGACACTTGTCCTCTTCTGCCAGTTCCTGAATTATGGTTGTTATCGCCATTTTCGCTCATGTTAGCATCATGTTCTGCTAATGCAGCAATAACGCCCCTCTCTATCAATGTCCTAAGTTGAGCATTGGTGATAGGTGTGGTGGTTGCTGTGGCTGGTGGTGTTCTTGTAGTTCTTTTCCTTGGTTCCATTTTTTTTAAAAATAAAATCATAAGAATTATAATACACGTTAGATTTCATACAATCATAAACGCAACGTGACACATGCATAATAAATAAAATGAGGTCACACCCCACAGTGAAATATACAACTGAAGTGAAATCAGCAATGACATAAATAAGTCAACATCCATACATAACAACATCGATAATCACACATGATAGTTTTGATTACAACATGATCAATACAACAAGATACAAAATGAAAAAATATGGCCCTACGGCAATGCTACCTGGGGTTCACCCATAATACTTAGCATGCCATACAATGATAGTTAAAAAGATAAAACAAAAGTCCCCACAACCTACTAGCTGAGAGTAACCCATAGAACTTAATAGGCTATATAGGATAGCTACAAATGATACAAGACTAACAGCTGCTGCCGAAATTCGACCTCAGCTGGCTTATCCTGGGGCTCTGGATCTCTAGCCTCTAGTGTCTTAATATGTCCAAGTGTTGTAGTCAACTGAGTCTGAAGTGATGAAGTCCAAGTGCGGTAGTCAACTAAGTATGGATCTCTAGCCTCTAGTGTCTCAATATGTCACAACTTGTGACTCTAGTATCTTGACATAGGCCTCTATGGCTACACTCCTGTCCTCAGATCCAGTCCATGCCCTACGAGCATGCGTCGCCTCTCTATCCAAATGCATAGCTGTGTGGTGGTAAAATTGCCTATTTCTGAACAGTGCGTTGACTCAGGTTCTCAAAAAAGCCCGGTCGTCCTGTGCATCCTCGAATCACACCTGGAACTCCTCGGTGCTCTGCCTAACATTAGTAGCAAGCTCTGTCACCCTTTGGTTGACCCCCTCCAAGGTGGTCAGTTCTATCTTTAGCATGGCCTTAACTATCTCATCCTATGTGTCTGTAATCCCATAACCTATCTCCTCAACCCTGCCTCGCCTAAGGTCGGCCTCTAGAGTAGGCCTTGGCTGTCTCGCAGCACCAGCTGCCGAACTCTCCCCAATTATTAAAAACATAAAAAAAAAAAAAAATATTAGAATTTTTTAAAATTTTTAATTAATATTAAAAGATTCGTGTCCGAGAATGGGAGTAGTAAAGCAAGCTCTCTTCTGAGGCGGCATTTTCAGCGTTGGGAAATATAGTCTATGAGGAGTAGATAGAATCAAAGATCCCATCCTAGATCCCAACTACCTAATAACTAATGGTGCCACATGCATCGTTAAAGCCTAGTCGTGGAGTGGTGATGGATAAGTAAATGGGAGAATGAAGCAGGTATATGTGGTGTAGGTGCGGCAACATACACAGACAAAGTGCCTCCATGGCATGCGACATAGGTAGCTAAAGTCTAATATCTTTCCGTGCCCAACACGGCGTGTCCTAAGAAAGAGGACCAATAGTCTGAGGTGTCTATGTGCTAGGTGCAGACTCTTCATTCTCTAATGCCCTCTGTAATCTCCAGCTGAGGGAACAGGACAACAACAGGTACACACAAAAGAGTTTCAGCCAGAGCAGGATACTGCCTTCCTCCACTTTATCATCATCCTCGTCCTCAGAGGGCTCCTCATCCTCATCATCTGTACCATCATCATCATTGGTAGGCTCATCATCACCATCCCCTCCATCAGCAGGATAGTCAGCATGATCCTCCTCGGGGTCCTCCTCCGGATTAGAGACAACCACATAGCCTGGTGATAAGGCGGTAGGTGAGGCATCAGCAGGTAGAGCTGCTGGTCCTCTAAATGGTGCCTCAGCATCAGACTGGCACTAAGTACTTGAGATCAGTATATATGGTACATCAACAGGTAAAGGTGGGTGCTCAGGACCGGGCTCGTAATCAGGAGATGGTGGGTGCTCAAGTCCTGGCACATAGTCCAAAGACGGTGGGGATATTGGCTGCATAGGGAGTCCATCGTATCCGTATATGATGACTCGTGGAGAACCTCCACCAGACAGCTCCTCATCAGCTCCCCAAAAGGATCTCCTTGGCTCAGAATCAATGTAGACAGTTGTGTAGGTAACAGCGGATGATGCAGAAGACATGACAGTTGAAACAATAAAATAAACTTATATAAGTATATTATATAAGATCGATATAGTATATTATATGTAGTATAACATAAACACGTATATAGATCATGAAAGCATCTCGTCTAACAAACTAATGCAACTCAATAGTGTATGTGTCCTGTGAAAAACTTTTGTATAATGCAATGTTTGAAAATGGTTATAGTCCAAGTAAAAAACATTTGACCTGGTTCTCTATAACCTTGGCTCCCAATGCCAATCTGTAACACCCCCAAAATAGGTCACAGCAGAATATGGGTCTCAGAGTGTTACTTCATAGATCAATAGCACAAGATATGAGAACGACCTCTATATGAGTCGTTTAAAGTGATACATTAGATTAAATAAACTTGTTTGTTTACCAAAGCTTGAAGCTTACATTGTTCATACCATGAAAAGTAAAGATTTAAACATAACATACATTCCTAAAATGTCATGCACCCTAAAATCTTTAATATTAATGACTCCAAAATGGTGACCACCCAATGAATCCCTTGTTTCTCGAAACCGTTATTACCTAGAAAAAACATCTTTTTACAACGTCAACAATAAATTGGGGAATTCACAGGTTAGTAAATGCATAAGTAGGTACCTTACAATGATATCAAAAGAGATAAGTAACGAATACAATATCATAAAATTAATTACTGACGTCAAATAAGCTCAATGACATCGAAGCACGACATATATGTATGCAATTTAATGCAATTGAGGGCCCGTGCAGATGTTCAAACCCGCAACATCAAAATTGTTCCAACATGTATACATTCATGTTTCGGACCTCCAAAACAGGGATGTACAATCCCCAAAAAAAAATAGATCCTATTCATGACATTTGGTCTCGCTAACTAGCAATTAGACAGTTCATGAAGTGGTTTTAGGCTACTTAGGGCGCCCACTCGAAACTTGTTTAAAAGAGTACTTGCCGTCCAAACATAAAACAAGTAGAATCAAGATTCTCACCCTCAAAGTTTGTAAAACAATAATAATTGTATAAATGCTGGGCCTATGAACTCACAAAAAACTGATGATTGGATTCTATAAATCAGTTAAGGTACAACAAAATTCGTCCCTACGGCAAATCCGAATGCAAGACCTATTTTAAGAGTAGAGTCATTATGAGTATAATGTGTTATACATAAATAAAACATCACATGTTATATATATTTACACCACCACCTAATAGTTTTTCATTAAAGTATAAAACTTGAAATAATAATTAAAGTGTACTTTGTTAAATAAAAGTATATGTATTCGTACCCGTAAAGAAAAATATTATTTTTATTTACTAATGTATTATTTTTAAAAAATATATAATTTAATATTTTTATTGATTATGTAATGATATGATATTATTAATTTAATTGTTTTATAAACCTCGTATCTTTATCGTTTTAAATCTGTTTTATGCGTTTCTTATGTCCACGGTTTTGTATTAACAAAATCTATCAAAACATAATAGTTATTATATGGTTAAATAAAGTTATGACGTATTAACAGAAGTGAAAGTTTATAAAAAATACCTTTATACAACTTTAATTATGGAAATCCCGTATTTTAATTGATCTCGTTTGTTTTAATTCTTAGAATTCCTATACCAAACGTTCCTCGGAGTAATTAAAATCTACTATTTAGGAAAAATAATACCCAACAGCTTATGTCGTGAACAGTAACATATTTTTATAAATTTACTTTTATAAAAATACTTTTTAACTTGAACATGTAAATAATGTATCACCGTCATTTTAATTCCGTTTTTCGAGTTTCTTACACGTTTGGATTCGTCATGACGAGTACTATCTTTATAAAATATCTCCATTAATATATCTAATCTGAAACAATGAAGGTTTTTATAAAATAACTTTTATAAAAATACTTTTATACCTTTAATTATCGTAAACTTCAAAATGTCATATCTCCTTCGGTATTGCTTGGTTTTTCAAGTTCCTTATATCCTTACGATCCTTGTGATTAGTACTAATTAAATAAAATATAAAATATACATGTTTATACATGAATTCAAACATTAGGTAAGTGAGTTTCTTCATAATTAGATTTATACACTTGTTTTATATACTCTATCACTTTATAATAACCATACAAGCCCTTCTACTTATGAAATGCATAACTGATAAATCTTAAGAATCCTCTATAAATAAGTCCCTGATACTTGTCCATGAGTAAGTGTCCCTCAAAAAATATTTGTACATAACTTTTGTAGTTTAAAACTTTCAACACAAATAATATCATAAAACTAACCATATAAATTATTTAACACTTATATATAATGTATAATTCCATTTAAATGTTATTTCACCAATGTACATAATAAATTCGAATCATATATATCTTGTAATATCTCATTATTTTATGAATATAAGCTAGGTGGTGTTTAACATATATAAGCAATGTAAGTACATTAATAAACGAATGAATGGAATGTGTAAACTTTTAGATAGACCTTAACGGAAATGTAGAGGATTGAAGAACACAAGCTTTTACTTAAGCTTAAACCTAAAGAATCAATCACAATATCAAACCCTAATTAGTTTCTTGTATGATTCTTGATAAATCACCAACCCAATGCTTCCAATACACTTGAATGACCCTAGACATGCTTAAAATCAATGCTTGAATGCTTGGAATAATTGTAGGATGAATTTTGAATGGAAACCCTAGCTAAATAAATTAAGTCATGGGTTAGGTTGGTTTTTGAGAGAGAATTGGCTTGCTAAGCTTGATAAGGAAATTATATATGTGTTTAATACTGTCCTAAGACTTGCGACTTGTAGGAAAAACAACCTTAACAATAAACCATGGGTGAGGATTGTTTAGTGTAACAACATGTAAGTAAATGATAACACCCTCCTCCATACAATCAATAAAAGTGGGATGAAATAGAGAGTTCTAGGGTACAAAGATAAGACAATTTCTAGTGAAGTGGTCTAAGGGTGTACTATTGGTGGGGATATAAAAGTAACTAGTGAATTGATTTAATTTCTCAAGTGTGTACATACACACACATTATAGATCCGGTCCTATGGCTTTATAAATTGATAATTAAGTTAATTTATATATATTGGGTATAATTGTAGGGTATTATGTTGAGAATAGATAGGTATAAGGTGCTTTCCGGTAGCCTAAATGTATTTTATTGCGAAACGTACACATTTTTCTTAACCAATAAAAATAAATTATGAAAAGTTAAAAATTATACTCTTAATAATTCATAGCTATTGAGAACGTCATGTTAGAGAGTATTACCTATAATCAACAACTTTGCTTGTAAGAATGCAAGAAGAATCGCATTATTTAAATAGTTAATTTTGATACTTCAAACTCGGTTAAATGTTTCTTTTAGTATCGTTGTTTTAATGTTTTGTAATCTTAGTAATACTTTTTATGTATTACGAGTGGATATTGTTATTTATATATATTATATTTGGTATTTAGTGGGGCCTCCCTGTAGTCATGGCACAGGGCCACCGAAATCCACGAGATGGCCTGCTTTTACTTATTTAGCATGTCAAATGTGATTTTATAATACTTATTATATCAGGATAAGGCTACGGATAGAAATTCATATTCATGGATCTAAAAAAAGTTTTTTATCAGTTAGATAATAACACATTCACTAATCTCCATCATGCATGCTTACGCATAAAGGGATGCGGAACTTGATAGTTTTGTAATAAAAAATTTCGAAGACCTTAAACCTCATTCAATACTTGTAATCAGTATTCTTGGGAATAAATATAAAGATTTGTTGAAGACGAAGTTGAAACCTTCCTTACATTCTCATTGTGTTGCCTTAATGATGATCTCACGGTTTAATTCAAAACATAAATAATTGGTTGGTCTATTTCCTATAAATTCTCGATGAGGTATTCCCGCTCTTTTCGTGTGATTTCTTAATATTTAAGAGAAATGTTTCTAAGTGCTTATGTGATTGATAGTGGCTAAAAGGGGCGAATTGTCGAGAGGCCCTTAGGGCACCAACACAATAGTTAACACCATAACTCCAGAATTAAAAGGAATTATAAATGATTGTGGTTACAGGGTTGGAAGGAAAGTGGTGAATGCTCCATCATTCATGGTGTGAGTTGACTCACAGAAACACATCGACTTTTCACTCATAAGCCCCTTCGGAGGTGGCAGACCTGGTAGAGTGAAGCGAAAGAACCAAAAGGCTGCTGCAAAGAAGGCAGCCAGAGGTGATGCTGACGAAGATGATGAAGAATGAGCTCCAGGTCATCTTTGTTTAATGAAAAGTTTTATCTTAGTGGACATCGTTTATTTAATGTTTTTCGGAACCTCTTTTGTTTAGTAAGTTTTAGATGTTATTTCTTTTGCTGCTAAGACATATATGATGGATTATGGTTTGGTGTCTTTAAATGCTTAAACAAGAAAATATGACCACTACGGAATCATTGGTTTTCTGTGGTTTACTTTTGGCTAACACCAAAGGATTGCGGTCCTGTAGCTCTTCTTAATGCCTTTTGCATGCTATCCTTACTTGCTGTGTTGTACTCTAATGATGTTCCATAAAAGTTTTTTAAGGTCTGTCTAGAGAGACAACTTCAAGTTGTTAACAATACTACCATAGTAGAGTCAAGTTGGGCGGGTTGTGTAATGTATAAATACGTTTAATGATCTTACAGCTTGGGTAGGCTGGTTTGGTTATCTTAGGCGTCAAATACTGTTTTTGTAGTACCCGATTACAATAAGGATTTTTGAAATCACACTTCGCCTTTTAGATTTTTGGTGGCCTATTGGTTTAGTCGATTGTGGCTAATTGTAATTGGAATAAACAAAGAGGGCTTACCAGTTTTCTCTTTAGAAACCACACAGGGTCGACCGTTGAAGTAACAGTAGTAACAGCCGTCATAACAGGAACAGAGGATCTGACAAGAGAATCTACTTCAGCTTCCGCAATAGCAGGACTGGAATGGTGAGAGGAGTCTGAAGAAATAACAAACCTTTGTGAAGCACCGAAAGTACGGAGGTTGGGTTCAACCATGGAGTCAGTATGATCTCCAGTCTCATGCTCCGGCGTGGAGGATACAGAGGCTGTCACAAAAGGTAAAGTAGGAATGGTCGCAACCCTAACCTCAGCATTCAACACATCTCCAGCAAGTAACCTCTTAATTGCAGAATGGGACTTACCACCTATGGAGGTCCCACCCAGGGTCCCATGATCCTCCCTCAATTTTTTGGGAGGATGGGAAGCCCCACCTGCATCCACGGCCACGGATTTCCTTTTCCCCTGGCGTCCCGGTTGCACAAGAACCGCAACCTCAACACTAGTATCCGCAGCCCTAACAACTGGTTGGATGTTAGTAACCGGCCCCCCTACGGCGGAATCTCCTTGCTCTGTTTGGTTGCCACTACAACCCTCATCAAAAAGCCTCTCAACGCTTGCGTCCAGCTCACTTTCAACACAGGCAGGAGCGACCGGAAGCAGCAAAACAGTGCGACCAATGGTAGAATCCAGCAACCGTGGTT
>BQNB010044199.1:32906-45031 GCA_026074375.1 Tanacetum coccineum | reverse complement strand
TCGGTTGGTCAATTATGTGATGTGGATTTGGAGGTTGCATTTTGGAAATCTACGTGTTTAGTTAGAGATCTTCAGGGAAACGACTTACTAACCGGTAATTATGGGACTGATCTCTATACCATTTCTCTTCAAGAAACAACTTCATCAACTCTAATCTATCTCATGGCTAAAGCATCACCAACTCAAGCATGGTTATGACATTGAAGACTGTCTCATCTCAACTTTGACTACATCAACTTGCTTTCAAAGAAGGATGTTGTGATTGGTTTACCAAAACTGAAGTATGTCAAGGATCAACTATGTTCCTCTTATGAAGTGAGTAAAGCAAAACGAAGTTCATTCAAGTCAAAGACTGTTCCAAGTTCAAAAGGATGGTTAAATTTGCTTCATATAGACTTATGTGGTCCAATGCGGGTTGCTATCATAAATGGGAAGAAATGTATTCTGGTAATTATCGATGACTACTCCAGATATACTTGGACACTCTTTCTACTTTCCAATGATGAAACACCAGAAGTTTTAAAAGACTTTCTCATGATGATCCAAAGAAATCTTCAAGCCCCAGTAATTTTTGTTCGCACTGACAAAGGCACTGAGTTCTTAAACAAGACACTTAATGCATTCTTTAAAGAAGAAGGAATTGAGCATCAAACTTCTACACCTCGAACACCTAAACAGAACGGCATTGTAGAAAGACGAAACTGCACTCTTGTTGAGGCTGCTCGAACGATGCTTTCGGCTTCTAAAGTTCCTTTATTCTTTTGGGCTGAAGCAATTGCAGCCGCATGCTATACTCAAAACAGATCAATCATCATCCCAACTCATGACAAAATGGCATATCACATCATTAATGACAGAAAACCCTCAATTAAACACCATCACATCTTTGGTTGCACTTGTTACCTAACCAGAGATGGTGAGAACTTAGATAAGATGAAAGAAAAAGGGGATCCGTGCATTTTGGTGGGATACTCCACTCAGTCAAAGGGATATCGTGTCTACAACAAGAGAACAAGATTGATAGTTGAATCAATACATCTCAGATTTGATGAGATCAAAGGGATGACTGAGACGTCTGTTGGTAATGACACTTCAGGCCTCGTTCCCCAACAACAAAAGGCATCAGATTATGATAACCCTGACCCCGCACCAGAACTAAAAAATGTTTCTCTTTCAGTAGATACAATAGTTCCATCATAACAGGAATTGGATCTTCTTTTCGGTCCTTTGTACGATGAATTTTTCAATGATGGTACTTCTCGTGTCAACAAGTCTTCTTCTTCCACTGATAATTCTACTCAACAAGACACACCTCCAACAACAAATATTCACCTTACATCAGAAGCTGTTAACAAGAGTCCTACGCATTATCCTTGTGATTGTGCCAGAACATCCGAGTGATACTTATGTACTCACAATGAAGATGGAAATCCTGCTTGAGCCAGTATCAAACAAGCTCTTGGTAGGTGACTTGCAAGATTCTATATGAATCGAACTTGTGTCAACTGGAAAGAAATGATGGTGCGATTCAATGTGAATCAAACTTATTCCAGGAAATGAATTGACGGCTTAATCAGAAAGATAGTAACTATCTGATTCACTCTTACCGTGTTGTCTGCTTTGAGACGTTCCAGTAATGAGAACTAGCAAGCATGGTAAATCTAATACATCTGTGTTAGAAGATCCTACGCTTTGAGCTGGAAACCCTGTCAAGGAGATTCTTTGAATCTACCTGATCACAGGTACAGTATTTTTACTATAAAACGGTCCTACGAAACCGAAGGTTAATCTAACCAAATCTAGACGAATGACAAAGCCATATTCGTCCACACGCATTATTGCTAACTGTTTTATTTCATGATACATAAAGATGGAGATGGTGATGCCTTATTCCAGCTGAAGTCGAATTCATTACCACATGCTCATGCTCAAACTACAAAGACATACTATAAGCATCAAGATTCAAGAATCATGAAAGCTCAAGAATTAAAGACAAAGACTTCCGCACAAACTCTGATATACAAGATCTTCCTTCAAAGATATCAAGTCTATCAAGGGAGATTGTTAGCAAGCTTTCAAGATGATGCAAAGTATGAGCATGTTGGTCAAGACACAAGATCGCAAGGTGGCAAAGACGATCAAGACGGAAGGATAAAGATTTAAAGATCTCGGACGAAAAAGACAAAGTCAAAAGACAATGACAAAGGCTAAAGATCAAAGATCACAAAGCATGAAGGAACAAGCCTACAACGTAGACAGAGACAAAGATCACAAGAGCTTAACGACAAAAGCAATCTCATTGATCTCACGAAGGAGTGTCACAATGAACTCACTTCGGGGGAGATTGTTAGCCTCAAAATATTGAGTCGAACAAGGAAGTTCGTTCATTTATTATATTAGGTCTCGGTCATTAATTAATATACGTTGTAATAGGCTAGACGGGTAAACGGGCTCTTATATGTAAGCTAACCGGTCACGTGTATTGGGCGAAAGCCCAAGTAAACCCGAGCCCAGCCCGTAGAAATGCTAAAGGCATGAAAGCCTTTTAGTTTGATACATATACACCTCACCAAGGAAGGAAGGTGGTGGTTGGTTCATTTGTAAACATTGGTCTTGCAAGTAAACTCTCCCAACTTCTAGTTTCTCTCTCTACTTTCTCTCACTATCTTATCTCTACAATTCTTATCATCCTAGCTTATTTTCTTATTCTTAATATGAAGTGAAGTGATTTTTTAGATTCCAACACCTCGAATGACCTAACAATGCCATCCCTAGTGCCAGATGAATCAGAAGGATCCTCTCCAGCTGGCTCTACAATCTCCTCCTCAACTATCGGTGCTGACATCTGGTCGATACCTACCTCAACCGTATCTCCAATACTGGTGTCAGCCTCATACTCCTCTGTGTCATCCCTGACATCCCTAGGGTCAATCTCTACATGATCTCTAACATCATCCCCATCACCAATACCTAACTCCATATCAACCTCAGTCTCTATAGGATCAATCTCGGTATCCTCCTTTATGCTAGCCTCAGACGAATATGAATCTCTGAACCTCTTACGAGGTGGTAAGGGATCAGCACAGGTAGGATCCAATGATCTCATAACTTCATAGATGATGGTACAAAATCAATCGGGGATCTACATCTCTTGCGAGATGGTCCAGCAGAATGTGAAGATGAATATAGGGTTCTCTCTGATGAATCTCCTGAAGATGATTCTGATGTAGTCGGTGGATACAAAGTAGATAATGGAGAAGCACACCAACGAAGAAATGCCTCACTACGTCGTGGTGCTCTCCTCGGAGGGTAACCCAATCTAGGTGATACATCTCTAGTCGAAGATCCAGAATGAGCCTGATCTGGTGCATCCAAACCTGAAGAATGAACTGGCGTAGAATCTGAAGATAAACTAGAAGAAGATGAGTGGTGGTCTGAAGAATGAGGTGATGCATGCCTCGATCCTAATCTGCGAGCTGGTAAAGGTCCAACTCTCTTCCTTGCAGTCAACAACTTGTGCAGCCCATTAAGATGGGTGCGGTAAGGTCGACCAAAAAGAATAGCCTCCCAGGGTCGAATAAGAATCGTTGATTGTTGACGGATCTCTGGCGGGGCAGTAACAGGAGCAATAGGAAACTCAGATGATGATAATGGACGTGCTGTTACCCTGCTCCTCCAACGAGCAACGGTAGCAACATAAGGGTCCTACGATGGTGGTCCATCAGAAGAATCAGGAGCCTCAGAAGAATCGGTGCATAAGAATGGTGAAATAGCTGGTAGCGGGGAAATGTGCTCTGGTGAAGACATCTCATTTGGTGAATCAGAATCGGAATCCGAATAGGGAATCAAGCCACACAATCCAGTGGGTGAAGTGACAAGAGTCATCTCAACCACAGGAGCGGCAGATGAAATAACAGGAGCAATAGTAGAAGTCTCTGGAGCAACCACAGAAGTAGAAGGAATAACAGTAGGAATATCACCAAAAAGAATAACCCGAGAGGGCGGTGATCCCACACTCTCATCCGAAGAATCAGAAGAAATAGCAATAGCTGAAGCTGCCATGATCTGCACAAGCAAAAGTTTATATAAATCTCCTTTATATGAAACCATGCAAGGCATAAAGAAACGATGAAATGAATGGCAAGGTAAATATGGCAATATATAATAGTCTCAAGTATATATAGAAATCTTATATATATGTATAGCAAGGATAGACAACACGTAAGCACAGATAGAGGCACATAGGATCACATACTGGTTATAGACCAGACCTAGTATAACTACCTGGTTCTCTATAACCTTGGCTCTGATTACCAATCTGTCACACCCCCAGACGGGGCCTGGACGGAATACGTGTCCGAGGGCGTGACGTCATAACAATCCGAACACAAAGCAATAAAGAACGACCACTAATCATGGACGTTTGAAAAATAGTTGTACTCGTTGCATAAAGAAAATTAATTTAAGTTTTACAACCGGTCATAAGAGAGTTAAATGTAGCGAAAGCATAACAAAGTTTGATAAAACAACGAGTTATAATAAATAGATAAGTCTTGATAAATTAGGCGAAGTCACATAGCACATAGACTCCATTTAGCATCAAGAATCAAGCCAAGCTAAGCACCTGAAACATGTTTAAAACGTCAACATAATGTTGGTGAATTCATAGGTTTCAGTTAATACAAGAGTGGACCATAAGATTTTAAAGCGCATGCGACTACTATAACAGATACAACATCACATAAAAGTATTTACTGTTACGCTAAGCTCATGACACCGATGCTAATAACAACAGGGCATATCATATCATGCCACATAGTATTCCTGCCCTTAACTGGTGTCCCAAACCAAAGACCACCACAACGCATAATCGACATGACATATATCTGTTTGTTCGCAGCTAATTTAGAACCAAACTAGATAGGGGTAATTAGTCCCAATAGATCTATTTATTCATTCGAGCTCACTTAACCAATCCAATTGGCCATAGGTGACTAACGGTTCATGATATTCTGCAATAGTGTTTTGTAAGTGAAACTGTTTTTTTTTTTTTTTTAGTTTTTTTTTTTTTTTTTTTTTTAATTTTTTTACATGCAGGTAACACATAAACATGTAAACCTCACGTTAAAAACTTGTGTCCAATTTTAAAAGCAAATAATGTTTCTCACCCCAAAGTATAAAGCATTTGAAAATAGGTAAAACATGGGGCTATGAACTCACCTTAAGCAAGTGGTAGATCGATAATCAACGAGGAATAAATAAAGCCGAAAGGTCTACCACGGCAACCTAAATTAAATGGACGCGTCTAAGTAAACGAAAGATAACCAAAACTTGTTACGTACACGCTTTTCAGAGAAAAGACATCCATAATGTGTTTGTGTTTTTGTTTTTTTAAATAAAGGTATGACTAAATAAAAATTATAGAGTTTTTCTAAAGTCTGCGTTTTATCTAAAAATTACTACTTTTAGAAAGTTTCTATTTTAGGAAAGTTTTTAGTTTCAAGACGTTAATACCGTCCCCTATATTTGTTAAGTTTCCGTATTTTCAAAATGCGCTAACTAACCATAATCGCTAAACTTCCAAGTCCGATCCGCTAGGTTTTACCAAACTTACTATTTTTAGTAACTTTATCGCTTTTTCTAAAATATGTTAATGACGTCTTCAAATGATGTTAATCTATATATATGTGTTACTATATGTTTCGCTAGTGTTTAGAAAGTCCAAAAATATCTGAAAGTGTCCGAATACCCTTTTTACTATTCACATCAGCACACTATTCATTGGGTTTTGCCGAAAAATGTTTCAAGTTTCATTTGGCTATAACTTGGCCGTTTTAAGTCTGATTTTAAAGTGCGATATGTGAAAAACTATCTATTCGAAACAAGCTCTTCAAAAACTACTTTTACACCTAATGAAAACATTTTTAGGTCGCTCAAAACCTCAAAACTAATTGCTCGATCAGCAACATGTCTTTTCATAAATACTCCCAAAAATCCATCCAAACACCACAATAGTACTTATTCTAGCCTAATCCCGGTCACTACTAACCAACCAACAAAACCACACTTAATCTAACCTAATCCCTTTATTTCTATTGTTGCAACACATTTTTCAACTCATCTCACCATAACTTATAAAACAACAAACATAATACTTCTGTATTTATAAAAGTTGTTAAGATACTTTATCATTTCTTTTTAGAAAAGTAACACAAACACATGGATTCTTAAACTTGAAAAATATTCATAAGAATAAAAGAAATGAAACAAGGGATGACCAATAAATACTTACAAGAATGAAGAAACAAGTATAGAATCACAAGATCTATACCCAAGATGACTAGATCTATAAAACCCACTTATAAAATTAGAAACCCTAATTTTATAATCTTGAGAAAACCTTGAAAATCAACCAACCAATACTTGGATCTACCTTAGAAACCCTTGGAAATGAACTTAGAATGTTTGGATCTTGAAGAAAATCAAAAGTTATGGATGTGTTTGTGGGTATGTTTGTTGTCGCGGCTCAAAGGAAATATAAGGGTGAGAAGAAAATTTTGTGAGGCAAGTATTGTGATGAATGACCTAACTTGTGAGAACATGATGTATTTATAGTGCCAAAAGGACCTAGGGTTAAGATAACAAATGAACCATGACTTTATGAAAGGCTTATCAAAATGGTGCACCAAGGACCTTATGGTCCTTGTGGTTCGTGCGTGGCTAGCAACAAGGGGGGAGGACAATTGTTCAAGCCAAGTTTGGCTCTAAGTTTAGCTCATGGCTTGGCCTTGGCTAACCAATAATGATCCAAGTGTGTAAGAAATGGCATGCATGCAAGTCACTAGACAACAAAGTTGTCATTTTCCTTCACATGCATTGGTAAGTTTTTAAATTTTTAGTTAGTGGAGCATAAATGATTTAATTTCAAGTCCAAGCTTGTTTTGGTTAGGTTTTAGGTGTCCATATATAACAAGAGAGGAGGGGGAACGAAATTTTTAACTTTAGAATACGAGATGGACGATAACTAAAGGTTACACGAAAAGATTTCAAGTTTTTGGGGTTCCGTTTTGTCAAAAACGCGAAAAACGCAATTTAAAAGATAAAACCCTAAATTAATATCGGAAGTGATTAAAAATCACGAAACACTTACAAAAGTTAAAATATCTCATATAATGCCTAAATTTATTAACAACCGATGTCGGGACGCGCCCGATGACATTTTTCCAGATTTACGCGGTTTAACTTCCCGGTAAACTGTCAGATTCAAACGTAACGCAAAAAAGTCAAAGATAATAATCCGAAAGGTTTAATATGTTGACCTGAAACTTACAGGGTGTGACATTAAACCATCTTCTATATGTCATTAAAGTGCACATCGAAATTTTGTAGAAGAAAAACCACACCAAATACTACTGCTACTTGTCATTGGGTCTTGGTGAATATTCGTTCGGGAGTACATGCGAGAAATCAGCAACAATTCTTCTCACGTATGTAGTATACTTCATAAACCATACAAAGTAAAGTAGTATACACTACTTCCCCCTAGAAGTTGACACGGTAACATCAAAGTTAAAAAAGTCCCGGATGTACACATTTTCCTCTATGATGGTTGCGAACTCTCGGAAGCATCATTGTCGTGTACACACATATACTCGAGAAGTTCTTGTCTTAAGTACAAATCTTGAGATCCAAACAAACCATTACCCTCTTGTCTTCAAAAATCATAAAGGAGATGAAGCAAGAATCAAGAAAACTTGGTATAATCAAGGTCTTGTATATGAATGTCGTTGAGGAACTTTGAGAATTTTGCTTAGACTCTGAAGTACCTTTGTCTTAGAATAGCATAATAAAATTATAACAACCCACAATTTTTATCTATGTAATTATCCATCTATTAAATTAGATGCAATTGTCATCAATGTAATATCTACTTATTAAATTAAGTACAACCATTTTCACGGGAATATTTTTGCTTTATTCCACCCATTATGTAACGTAACTTACATAATCAAACTAAACGAGCTCACGCAACAACCAATGCTAACTATATCTACGTTTATATCAATTACACGTCCTAATATGTCAAGTCTATGTTTTAATATCATTTTTACCAAATACGTTGTCTATTTAACGTACTTTCCATAACATTTTATCAAAACGGATTTTAAACGTTAAACGTTTATATCAAAACCCTAATTATATGTAATGTTTACATATAAAATGAATGTACAAGCTTTCAAGTCATGTGTACAAGTATACAATGCATAACATTTAAATATCTTTTCCCTCCTAAATCAATGTACAACTCTTTAAAGCTCAAAGTACAATTCGGCAATGCATGAATTTAAACTAGCTTAATTTCCCTCCAAATTTCTTCTAGTTTTCGTATAACCTCTTTAGCACAAGGTACAACACTCAATGCACAACATCTAAACCCTAAACCTAAACCCTAATTCGTACTAAAACCCTAATCTAAAACCCTAAACCTAAACAAAAACCCTAAACCTAAAACTAACCCTAATCCCAAAATTCCTAAAACTAAAACCTAAAACTAACCTAACTAGCACCTCAAGCAACCACCCTACCACCTTGTCACCACCAAGCAACCACCCTAGCACCATTTTCACACCCTTGTACACCAAGCAAACACCCCTCGTCACTCCTTTGGTAACCGAACCCCTCCACATCCTTACACCTTGCATAGCTACTTCCTTGATCACCACTCTACCTTTACTTGTCCCTACTCCATTCACCTTGGTCCCTACTCTAAGAAAACTTGGTCCTTAAGAATTTTTGATCATTATATATACATACATACATGTACACTTTCCAATTCACCATTCAAACTTCAAACTACTTTTAAATCTTGTTCTAGCCATGCCGGGAATAGTGCCTAATTATACCTCATCCCACATTAGTGGGTGTCTAAAGGCTTCCTTGGTGATTGATTCGATCATTATTATTCATCCTTGTACTCCCCTCAAGATGAGATAAGTCAACGGGTGGGGTAAGATCTTGATTAGAATTTATAAGGTTCATCATCTCCTGAAGACGGTTTAATTCATTTTGAAAATCCATGTTTAATTTCTCTTGATTTATCATGATCTGTTCTTGAGTTTTGAGGAATCGTTCTTGAGATTCGATCATGTATGTCATCAAATCTGCTCGAGTTATCTTGCTTAGGGGAGTGGTTGAGGGGTGTGAACTGTAAAGGTTGGTCAAAATAAGGAAAGTCATAATTGTTACAAGGATTAAGCTCATAGACAAGCGGGTTACTAGTTTGACAATCAGAACTATAATGCGGACCTCCACAGGGACCCTAACTTAACAGTTGAATGTTGTGGCTGGTCGGGTTGATAGAATAATATGATGATTGGTCTATTATCTATGTTTTGATTGCTACACGGGTCCTGCTCATAGACGGGTGTGTTCCCTGTTTGACAATCGTAACCCGGATGAGAGTTCCCTCCACAAAATTCACACGAGTATGTCTCGTATTGGTATTGTGGAGGTTGGTTGAAGAAGTTCGGTGTTTCATTATAAGAATAAGGATTTGGGTCATACACAAACTCATTTCCGGATCCTACACTGCTACAACCAGGACAGTTTCCACCATTAAATGGACCTCCACACCACGAGCAACCAAAATAGTTATATGAAGACATGTCGAAGAATTAAACAGAATAGAGGATAAAGAAGAAAAAAATTAAACGGATAAGAGGATAAAGGTGAATTTTTTAAAATTTTTTTTTATAAAGATAATAAAAATAAAAATTATTTTTGGTATTTTTAATATTTATAAAAGTGAAAAGAAAAAAATAAAAATAAGAAGAAAAATATTTTTGGATTTTTATATTTTTTATAAGAACGAAAATAAACTTTCCGAAGAAAGGATCTTCAAGGCTCGAACACGAACAATCCCGTAAAAATCGCTACACCTCTCCAAACTAGACTTGACATATTACCTCAGGTTGCGTGACAAAGCCGTTTAATATCATCTGAGTCACTTTTGACATCAATCAGATTTCCCTGAGTTAAGGTGAGTTCATAGTCCCACTTTTACATGTTTTCTAAATCTCGTAGGGAGATACATGCTATAAATCATGAATACAAGTGTTTTCCAACTGTATGCTATTCTGATATATTATTGCCTAAGTTTGCTTTCACTGCCAATATTCTTAATCATGAACCATTAGTCACTTGCGAGTGAACGTGAATATTGTGGATAGATCTATTAGGGGTGACGACTCCCGTTGGTATACCCGTACATGGGGTAACCAAACGCACTATATTTGAGAACAAAGGATAACTTTGGCAAGTTACATTTCCTTAAGGACGGTTATTCCTTCAAGTCATTAAAATGACTTCGGATGTTAATGTTTGGTTGCATGAGCTTAGGGCAATAATACTGTTTTTCATGATAATTGTATTCGTTGCAATTATTACCACTTATGATGACTTGTATTCAACTATTACATTGCAAACACTGTGAATTTCACTCAACCTTTGTATGATCCTTTTAGCATGTTTATCTCAGGTAATTGAGCAATCTATGGCACGGAGTGACATTGGACATGAGGACGTCCAAACCTATTATCATTCAACTTTATGTTTTGAAATGTATTTTGGGACCTCTTTTGTAAAAACTCTGATGAATAATGAATGATAACTTATCTTTCAAAAATGTCTCTTTTGAGTCGTTTTCTATTATTGTGACTATGATTCATGAAGTAATACCCCAGATTAGCTTTCGCTGCTATATGTCTAATAAGGGGGTGTTACAGATTGGTATTAAGAGCCGCGGTTATAGAGAACAAGGTTAAAACCTTAGCTATAACTACTTTTTCTATCCAAGAAAGTCCTTCGTGCCACTACATTTCCCGAATAGTATGTAAAGATACATAACTATTATATATATAATTTATGTTATTTTCTATTGGGTTGTAACAGAATTATGTCTTCTCCTGACTATATCTATCGTATTATCGTCCCATCCAATTTCAATGTTGAGGATGCTTTTTCCTCTACGAATACTCCTGACTATATATCGGCTTCACCAGACTATTCCCCAGCCTCACCAGGAAACACCTCTCCTAATCCTTCAAATGATTTATCTAAGTATCTTTTGGCCTCACTAGCCATCTCACCTTTCTACGATGATCCGTATATGAAGGTCATGCAAGCATATAATGCTACTAGTAATGAATCATCTATTCCACCATCACAAGCTCCTATTGCTCCACCAACTGTTTTGCCTCCATCTTTAGTGTTACTACTATCACCAATGTTTAATCCCCAAAATTTCTTTCTTCCTAAAGAGATTCTGCCACCTTAGAAACGAGCCCGTTTTCTATCACCCTCCTCTATTGATTTCTCTACCCCACCTCAGGTATTTGAGATTGGAGAAAGTTCTTATAAGACGAGTTTGGAACGTCATGAGGAACAAATTGAAACTATTTTGAATCACTTAGATGAGCTCCCTCTTGAGCGCATTGAGCACATGGAAAATAAGATAGAAGGTCTTGGTAATGGTCGAGTAATCATACAGCGAGATTTTGACCAACTAGAAATCGAACTTCAAGAAGCCCGTACTCAGATTTCTGAATTTCAGAGAGAGCAAATAAGGCATGATGACGAGATTGTTCTTGCTCGCGTCAGGACTTCTACTCTAGAGATACTCATCAAGGATATTCAGGTTCGACACCGATTAGATATGAAGAATCTTCTTAACAAGAACCACAAGGGAGGACCACCACCACCAGACTACTAGACTAGATCCTTATCATTTACAGCTTTTGTTAGAATCCAACCACTGGATGTGTGTCATAAATAATGACACTTGTCAAATTTTAACTATGTAAAATATGTAGACAAGTTATTTATGACTTAATACAATGGTGATTCCATTATACCTCGCTGTTTTATGATACCGACTTATGTTTATCGTGGTTGTCTATCCTATGTCTTGTATTACGGTTACTCACGTACAGTATGATCCATAATGAGTTATCTAAGTGTTCGAGGTATCATACCATAACCACTAAGAAGTAAACCCGTCCCCGAGAAACCTAATGAGTCAAATACTTGTTAGAATGTCAATTCCAAGATCTTCCGTTATAACCTAC
>BQNB010044199.1:0-22689 GCA_026074375.1 Tanacetum coccineum | reverse complement strand
AAGAATGAAGAATTATCGAAGGAATTATCCGGAGTTATTATGATTGTGAAGATGGTGAAATTACACCGAGTTTGGTAGTTTGTATATATAAAAAATGAAAAAATTAGAAAAATCGCAACAAAAAAGAGGAGGAAAGTTTGATGATAATCGTTTCGATAAAACTTAAATCGAAGGAATTATATCAAGGATTGATTATTCATTGATACGTCTTATAATTCAACGATGTAAAGTTTTGTATAAAGTGACAGATATCGTCATTTGTCTTGTAAAAGTATGTAATGTATGGGATGATTGGGAAGTTAATCGTTACGGGAACGCCAACTCAGGTTGTTGTTTTTTATCTATGATAGTTGTGTCTTTTTCATGGTAACGGTCGGGAAAAAGTATCTAGCAACTTGTATCTTGGACTTAGTCTATTTGTTTCATGATTTTTATTTAACAACAATTTGTTTCTCTTTCCTAATCATTAACCATGGGTTTTACGAGAATAGTTACGACCATGTATGCATGATTCAGCTGCCTTGTTGGTTTATTACTATTGGAGAAAGTTAGAAGATCCCTACCCTATATCATTCTTCATCCTAACCCTTGGTTAAACTCGAATGAGGATGTGATCGAACACACATGTCTATTCCGTCGTTACGGCCATGTATGTGTGCTTCAGCTGCCTTGTTGGTGTGGTACTTTTGGTGAAAGATTGTAGAATGATCAACCCTAAGCCTTATAATAAAAACCCATTTTACCTTTATAAACTTGTTACTCCTTAGCTCTAGTGATGGAGATGTGTATCCTTGCCAAGCCTATGATAGAATACTCGTCACAACCGAGCAATTGAGTGAATTAGTTACATGTTACCACATAGATTAGTTGAATGATTTGAGTGTTTTCATCTTCCTATTTCTTCCTATTTCGTGAGGTGTTTGGTTGTGTACTTGTAATAGATCAAATAAATGCTTAAATGGAAAAATCCTTAGGGATACATTTTCATAAACTTCTAAAGGCTACTTGAGGACAAGTAGGATTCAAGTGGGGAGATATTTGATGACATCAAATAACGTCTATTTTATAGCATCATTTATCCCATGAAATTAACCATTTTGTATGATTATTGCAAATAATTGTTACTTAATCGTTTATATTTGAGAATTGCAGTAATTATGGAGTACTTGGTGAAGATTGACTAAAAGGCACGCATTCTGGAGCTTAAACGAAGATATTTTGAAGATTACTGTTCTGACAACCAATATGCCGTATCCATCAAGGAAGATACGGCGTATCTGTGCCTGCACTCACCAAAGACTACGAAAACAAGATCCAATACGCCATATCCAAGAAAGCCAATACGCCGTATTCAAGCTATATGGGAATAAAATATTCTGGAAGATATCAAACGTGATCCCTACTCCAAAAACCCCCCAATACGCCGTATCCAACACTTTGGATACGTCGTATCAAAACTGACTTCAGACGTTATAAATAGAAAACTCAAAACAAGTTTTAAGTGTGCTAAATCATATTCTCGATACCTAAACCACTAAAGTCGATTTTCATAGGAGAAAAAGAGCAGAAGAGGTCAAGCAACACGATTAATTCCATAGGAGACAACGTGTAATTTCTTATACTCTAGTAATCGTTTAGTTTTTGGTATCATTCGTTAACTCGGTTAGTTTACCTTGGCTAAATCATTACTTTTGTATTAATTATGACGTTTGAAGGCTAATACCTTCAGGTATTAGCCATTGTTATGAAGATCTTAATGTTTGGTTTGTTTAACTCAATTTCTTAATTTATCGTTAAATTGCTTGTTTATGTTTATCAATTTATACTTGTTTACGTGCTTAAGTATGTGACATATCATTCAACTGGGTCTAGTCCTACATATTTAATGCGCTGCAACTTCGCTGTTGTTTGGGGATATGCTAAGAGTTCGGGATAGCTCTCCATATTGAAATTTATATATCTAGAATTATAGGATCACAAATATTGACCTATCCTTGTCTTTAGTTTAGTGAGCTTAGTTGAGCCATAAGGTGACCTTAGTATCAACGAGTATGTTCTTATTCCATTGGTAAGGACTCGGACAGTGGACTACTAGTATATAAAGAGCCATTAAGCAGTAAGTGGGTAAAGTCTCTATGAGCTAGGGTTTAAACAAGATCACAATTGCTTTAATCCCTAAGATAGATTATAATCAACAAATAAGGATGCTTTATGCAGATGCGTTTAATTATGACATAATTCTACGTGTCTAGGTCTTAGAAAGAAGTAACGCCTAAGTCTTAAGAATGATATGCCGCCTCGAGATAAGTAATCATTGCACTAATAAACAAACCAATGTTCTGATTGGATTAATAATGGTTAATACAGTTTTCTTATATTTGGCTAGACCGCTCTTTTACCACCAAACCCGTGCCATTCTCTTAGACTGAAAACCCACCTTATTCATTAGATTTAGGATTAACATAGGTTTAACATATGTTTTGCATAGATTATACTAACTTAGATTAGAAAAACCAAAGTATTAATAAATTGAAAATGTTCCTCGCTCTTAGTGATCGACACCCTACTTACCACGAAACTCCCATCGACCGGGTACACTGCCCGTTAAAGTGTTGTTTTTGGTTAAGTCGGCAAAATATAAATTTAAAACTTGAATCATAATTTAACACCACATAACGACACAACACGTTCATAAATTTTTCCAAGAAAACAAATTTGAATTTCTCAGTGTCTGGAGACGGCGTTAGGATTTTTTCTGACAGCGTCAAGTCTCCAGACTTGTAAAAATTTAAATTTTAATTATTTGTGAAAAAATAATTTTGTATAATTTTTAGAATTTGCAATTTTCCTAAAACTTGAAGAAAATCATGATTTTATTATAGCACAATCATTCTATCTTTACTGCTTTTATCAAGTCTAAACCCTAAAAGTTTCGTTGTATATATCATTATCTCGTCAATTTTACGCCAGGTATAGTTGTTTTTGTCTTTGATTTGTAGGTTATATTCGATGAGAAGAAGCTTTGGAGTTCTTAGGAGTTTCATATAGATGATTCTTGGATGACAATTTAACCAGCTTATCATTTGTTTCTTCTCCATTATTGAGCAAAACCAGGGGAGTACTAGTTTTTTTTGCCTTTTCTTTTCCCTTTATTCGTGTTACAGGTACTTTCAAGAACATTGGGGATAAGTGTAGGGGGAAATAAGCCTTAGAAACTATTCCTTCAATTGCCATTTGCTCTGTCCTTAAAATGATGAGTAATATATTGAAACATAGCGTAGGCGGTAATTCTGACCTAAATTAAAAAAAATTATAACACATACCGACGAAAATTGAGTATTATTAGCGTCTCATGGATAGGAATTATATGACTAGCACAAAATCCCTCTAAAAATTCTACCCAAAAAGGTGAGGTTCGCCTTTACATCTTTAGGAATTAAGGTATTCATTTTTGATACCTAAGATAGTTTTACCTTTAGCTTTCTCGAGTTAAGATCTGAGCAATTGCATGTGTCGCGTTCATAGATTTGATCGTGCATGTGTGATTTTGTCACCTTTTCTGGAGCATTGGTATCGGTTAAAACTATATAAGAGTGTACCGGTAGTATATTAAATTCTAGAACTTGTTTTTTGTAATGGATCCCGAGACCGCATGGTGAGTATTAGGATTTGATAAATGATAAGACGCGCTAGGATAAACCCATGTTTTAAACCCGTATTTGTTATTATGGTCACGTTAATCATATAACTATCCTACACCCTTGCCATGCACTTATTTTTAGTGCATGATACCCTTGGTACACCCCTCCGAGCCTATCCTTTTCTCGGTTCTCATAAATTTCTAGTGGACTTCGGATTATTAATGAAGAGCATTGTTACCCTTAATGAATTGTTTCACCTAAATTGCCTTAGCCTTCCTTGTATGTACTCATTTTTAGTACATTATTGTTTAACCCAAGTTAACTATTTGAGTACATGGTTGCTAAGTCCTTATCCTTGTAAATACAGTTTTAAGACGATTGGGATTCATGGTTGTATTTATTTCGTGGAAGAATGGGAAAGAAAAGTTAAATCATTACCCCCATATTTTTTCGATAGTCTCCATGTTATGTTGATCCACCTCAATTCGGGTCATTAGTTAGCTTATGTATTGAGTATCAAAAACTCAAGTGTAGGGGTGTGTTTATAAACCTCAAGTTATGTATTATGTTTATAAAAAAAAGTTTGATGTAGAGTTTTGCAGTGTATTGTACATCTTTGTCTGAGTGGTCGAGTCTTTGGCTTAGCAACCCAATTAGCGTGTATTCTTATAAATAATTAACTCACCACTTCACCTAAAATTCACCCAAAAAGTCACCTCTAAATATTTTCCATATGTTTCTGTTTCCATTATTGTTATCATATACCTACACCTCACAACCCTTAAAGTTCTCTTTGATAGTAATTTTTAGTACTTGCGCCTAGCGGTAGAGGTTTGATCATTTACCAAGCCTTTGGTAATTTATATGATATGACATGTAATGAGTGTTATTTTCTCATTTCCCATATTGTTATAATTCATTTTACACCAGAGAGAAAGAGAGAATCCAAACACTTATGTGAGGTGCTAATATATAACTTTCGTGCTTTTAGTTACGAGGTCTAGAAGGTTATGTCGTAAAATATATTTAAAAAGTAGGTTAAATGCCCTTGATAGTGATATTGTCTAGGTAGAAAAGCTTATTTGGTTGAGGACAAGCAAATCCCAAGTGTAGGGGTATTTGATGAGGTGTTATTTTATACACTTTTTCAGAGTCATTTAACCTCCTAAATCATGTAATTATACCCAAATTATATACTTAATCATTCCTTTTTGTGTTTTTAGCACTTGGATGGCTTTTAGAGGGAATACACGTAACTTGGGCTCATTTGGAGAAGAAACGGACAAGGTTACAACTCTACACCAAATCCTTACGACGGCGTCAGGATCCAACCGACTTAAAGAAGCCCTAGAAGATTCGGCGGGGCGACGGCATCAGGCGACGCCGTCGCGCCCATTTTCCTATATATAAAAACTCGTTTTTAGGGTTTCAAGTGTGTAACTTTTGGGAACCGAACCCTATTATTAAAATTCAAGTATAGCAGCTGTTTAGGTCATTTTAGGGTGTCAAAACCTTATTGTATCAGCCTCGAACACATGTTTTAATCAAAAGAAGTCCTCTATCTTTTATCATTCAAAATGTCGATGTGTTGTTTGATCATTTATTGTTCTTCACTTCCTTTTAACATGCTAGGCTGGATCCATTAGTATTTACTTATGATTGCATGAAACTTAGTTTGTAGATCCTTTTAATATTGCTTCTTGTGATGGATGTGCGCGTTAGGCTTTAGAAAACTAGCCATAAAATATCAAATTGGCATAGACGTCTAGGGAAACACGAGTGCATAGAAAGGATACCATCGGTAACAGCCTTCATACTACCTTACCCCTAATATGGTTGACCCCTCTTAAGTGTTTTAATGCATGTAATGTACTCTTAGGGGCCTTGTAATAATCTTCATACTACCTTACTTATGCGTTGCCTTAACATAATATTACATGGATGACGTTTTCGTGTAATTTGTTCATGACCAAGGAAATACTTACACAAATCATCACAAGTGTGACAAAGTAATAGGATTAGGAGAAGCAAACTGGGGAGCAGTGCATGATTAAGTAAATACATTCATTTACCATATAGTTTTCACCAAAGTAGTTTAGATTTATTATTAGTTTAATTAGTTAAAACCAAACCACCTCTAAAACTATAATTTTACCTGTTTTTTATAAAATATAAAAATACAAAAATAATCTTCTCCCAACCCTTAGAACTCTATTTTATTCTGTTTGAGCCTTCCTAAACTATTCCCCTAAATAACGATAACAACCCCCGAGTCTTACCTTACTACACTACAACGGTTAGGTACTTTGCCTAGGAGATTGTAAAACTCTTTGTGAGTTCATAAGACCCGCATCAAGATGTAATGTGTTTTTAAGTGTAATGTGCTAGTGTTAATGAAAGGTAGTCTTATGGACTAAAGATGGATGAGAATGATGCATATGTGATTAATGATGTATAATATTATGTTATCACCTATTTACTTACTAAGAGTTTCACTTACGGTTTAGTTGTCTAACCGTTTTGTAGGTGATCATGTGATGAAGGTTAGACCTTGAATAAGGTCTTATAATGGGATGCTCGAATATTGGAAGTATTATGAGTTATGCATATGAAATTAGTGTTAGTTGTCGCGCTCAATCATGGTTGAACCCCCAAGGTCGAAGTAAATGTGTATTTGGATGGTCTTTAAAAATGGTCATGTATGTATTTGTATCTTATAAACTTGTACGTGGTTGGGTACAAGAGTTGTATTTGAAAATGGGTCAAAATGGGTGTTTGAAAAACCCCGTGTGGTACGTATTTATGGGACATTTAGTCCACAAATGTATTTAGAAATGATGTATTAAGTTATGTCAATGCATTCTAGAAGTCTTGTGAAGTATCGAGTCCTGGAAGTCAAGTTTTAGGTCAAAAAGGCATAACGGGTGATTTGGGGAAATCTGGTGACCCTTAACCATCGGCTAAACCCTTAATCGCCGATTAAGGAGGGGTCTGACAACCCAGTTTTTCATCATTCTTGTGTTGGTCGTAAAAACCAAACCGTAAAGAGTTAAGAGGCGTGCTTTATATTGTTGGAAAGCTAATTGAGTCTATTTTATGTTAATGATACTTTCAAGAGTTGAGTGGTTATGTATTTTGATCAGTTTATTAAGGAATGACATGAGGTCATTCTCGGTCATGCATTTGAACAAAAAGTTTTAATTTTTGGTCAAATTTAGATTCAGGAAAAGGGCGTTTCAACTTGGTATCAGATCTGCAGTCTAAGTGAAGTAGGTTTCCATGATAGGTTTCCTAAACTTAGATCACTCATAGATGCGTTTGTCGTAAGTGTAAAGTAGTGCGAAAAGAAATTATCTTAGTTATAAGGTAGATTAAATGCTTGCAGCAATTAGAATGAAGATACTTAGACATTGCATGATTATGCCATGTGATATATGTTATTTTTTCCATAGACTAAATGATTATGATTACAACTAAGAATGTAAAACACTTATTGGAGAAGTGTTAAGTGAGAAAGTATATGTTTATATGATGTAAAGTCTATGTTAGGTTATTTAAATGTCTAAGTAATGTATGATATGTATGATGGTATGAGTCTATGAAGTGTTTGAGCTAAGTAAAATGCATGGGATTGCATTTTAGATATGTTGTGATTAAAACATGTGAGTAGAGGCAAGTGAATGTGTAAATGCTTAAAGTATGTAAAACTTGCTTAAGCAAAAGTTATTATGTATTGAAAGAAGATGCTTATAAGTATTATGAATATTAATGGTTGAGGTATTTTGATCATGTAATATAGAGGTCATGATAGCTATAGTGCTTGTAAATGATAATAAGGTATGAAAAGAATTCTCGTAACACGAAGTGTTTGACATTGAGTTAAGTTAATGGGGATAGATTGCGATGTAGGACCAATGTATGGTCTAATTGTAATATATGTCTATTGTTGAACTTGAGAAGGGTTGCCTTTGAAATAAAATGTGAAAATATTAAAATCATGATAAGTTATGCTATATAGGAAATGTTGAGTAATTTACGGTGGCGAAATGTGAATGAATGTATTGGATGAAAGCATTGCGTTGGAATCCTTTAAAGATATAAAATTTGTTAGATGAATTGTAAAACATTATTAAAATCATGTAGATGTATGAGAATACGCATGATGAGTAAATTGAGATTATTCGATGTAGATATATGAGAATACGCATGATGAGTAAAATGAGATTATTCGATATGTTATAAAATAAACCTATGTAAGGTTTATATGCAGAAGAGTCGAGTGGACTAAAAATGATGCATTGGCATAAAAAATTGAATAAGTTGTCAATTTGGGGTTGATAAGATAATGATAAATGCATTGTGAGAATGCATATGAATTGTGTGAGATATGAAATTGACAAGTATCATATAGATATTTTTCCAACAAAATGAAAATGTGATAAAATTGAGTAAGGCAATAAAATGTAGAAAGTAAAAATGTGATGAAATTGCATAAGGCAATAAAATATGGAAATAGAAATGTACTTGATTAGAAAAGTACATGGATGATGATTGAGTATAGAATGATAAGGTAAAGTAGCTTGGATATAATGCTCTAGTTTTGGTATCTTTCGGGATGGCCTAGCTTGCCTTTAAGGTATGGTTGATAAGCTTGCCTTCATGGCATGGTTGATTAGTTGCCTTTATGGCATATATAGTGGAATCCATAGGGATGGCCTAGCTTGCTTTTATGGCATGATTGATAAGATTGCCTTTATGGCATATGTAGTGGCATCCATCAGGATGGCCTAGCTTACTTGTTTGGCATGATTGATAAGATTGCCTTTAGGGCATATGAAATGGTATCCTTCGGGATGGCCTAGCTTGCCTTCATGGCAAGAGTTTTAGCTTGCGCATGGGTATTAAGTTGCCTTTATGACATGAGTATTAGCTTTCCTTCATGGCATGGGGTTTAGCTTGCGTAAGAGTATGGTTAAGTGGCAAAGCCCTACGAGGAAAGGGCAAGTTTCCTTCAGGAAAGTTAGTGAGAATGGATCCAAGGCTAGAAAGACAATATTAAAAATGAAAAAGATGAGTACACATGATGGTAAATGTGGAAAGATAGAAAGGTAATGAAAATGTAGACGGGTATGAGTGTTATATCGAAAATATATAAGTAGGATGATTTATAATCTCCTTATTTAAATATATTGGGATGCCTCTTCATTTAAATAAAGAAATTGTAAATCATCGAACCATAACTTTTTATTTACATAGATTGGGATGCCTCTTTATGTAAATAACGAGTTGCAAATAAGTGGGTTTATGTGTATCCGGTATGGCATGAGTACGGGTAAGGTAATAGTAAATGAGAACTAAAATGAGTTAGACGTCGTAAGAAATGAGAATAGACGTAAATGGAAAGTTTTAATGGCATTAAGGTTATGTATCACACCTTAAGTTAGATACCTAGAATGAAATGCGTGCATTTAAGTTGAGAGGATTGAATTCTAAGTGTGGAAAAGTCAAATTAAACAATAACAAACAAAAATGTTTAAGAAAAAACCTAAAAATTACGAAATTAAGCTGAAAAACGGAAGCACGAATCCCGAACAAAGGGGGAAAAACCTAAAATCTTTAAAAATAACCCTACGAAGAGCTATTCAGATTTGGGGGGTGTTACAGTAAGCGAGATTGTCTGATAAATGACTTTAAATCATATAAAGCGTTGGTTCATGATGTGAAATTAATGATGAGTTTGACTTATATAAAGTCAAAATAGTAAATTTTCCAAATGACAAGTCGTCGATGTTAGAAAATTTAGAGAAGTTAATGAAGTGGTGTATTGTTTTTAGTAGAATTTTGAGTAAAATGAAGAATTTCCATAATGTGATGTGTTATTAATGATGCAATGTCATTGGAAATAGTTGAAATTTTATGAGATTTATGTGAATTAAGTGAGCTTTTAGTATTTTGTATATGACCTTGTTGAATTAAGGTTGTTAAGCATTTGATATGATAAGCGGGAAGGATGACTACTGGTGCTGAAAAGTTTGTGAATGGCACAAGCGCTAAGTAAGTAAGATTTTAGGAATGAAATCTAAATAAGGGGGTAGATTTGTAACACCCCAAAACCGATTTTAAGTATTAGATGACGAGAATGCCATTGGGTAGGTTTGACTACAACTTTTATAACCGATTTTAAGTATTAGATGACGAGAATGCCATTGGGTAGGTTTGACTACAACTTTTATAAGTTAAAAAAGCTTACGTGATTGGTTAGTCAAACCCGATAGTCAAACTATAAGTCAATGTATATGTAATATGGTTTTGGAAATATTGTGTGTTAAAATTATGAAGAGGAAGGATTTGAGGGACTACTATTGCCAATTGACCAAAGATACAACTAACTTATACATATCCTAGTATAGATATCCCTGGAGCTTCCAAAATATTCTAGTATAGTTATGTGGTGTCTGGTGCGTGTTGACCCAAGAAGGAAAAAAGGAGAGAATCAATAAATAATTATGATCATGTGATGGTGTTTAAGGGTTCCAATTCAAGAGATATGCTTAGCTAAGTCATTCCCTTAAGTAAGTAACCTCTAATTATGAGTTAATTAAAGAATTAAGGGTTAGGAACTTTGGGTTCATATGCCCAAATTTGAGGGTTTTAGGTAATTATGGTTTTAAACCAAGAATTCAGGTGCTTATGAATGTGGGTTAAGATTAATAAATTAATTAAGATTAAATTGGTTATTTTGGGGATATGATCATGATATGATCATGTTAAGATTAAGAAGGATTTGGATTATTATTATGAATGAGTTAGAACACCTTAATTATTATGTAAATTAGGGTTAAAATTTGGGGGTTTTGGTTATATGATCATGGTGATGACCATATGATGATTTGGGTGTGTAATTGGGTTATATAAACCCTTCTTATGTATTGTTTTTATAATACTGTATATAGTGATGATTGCGGCATTAAGATGGCAAGAATGGATGATGATGATGATTCGGTTTTCTTGATAGCATTAGTTTGGATTCAAGGTAACTAAATTGGTTATAATATGATATTATATTGATTTTATCATATATGTGTTATGTGGATTATGTAATAAAGTTTTAGGAAGCCTTGCTTAGAAAGCTTGGACTAAGAGTAGATTAGAGGCTAGTTTGGCAAAACTAGCCAAGGTTGTGGCTAAGTCTAATTTGACCCATTTAAGGTATGTCATGATTTTGTATGATTAGATGTAATGTGTTTTTAAGTGTAATGTGCTAGGGTTGATGAAAAGTCGTCTTATGGACTAAAGATGGATGAAATGATGCTTATGTGTTTAATGACGTATAATATTATGTTATCACCTATTTACTTACTAAGCGTTTCGCTTACGGTTTAGTTGTCTAACCGTTTTGTAGGTGATCATGTGATGAAGGTTAGACCTTGAATAAGGTCTAAGAATTGGATGTTAGGATATTGGAAGTATTATGAGTTATGCATATGAAATTAGTGTTAGTTTTCGAGCTCAATCATGGTTGAACCCCCAAGGTCAAAGTAAATGTGTATTTGGATGGTCTTTAAAAATGGTCAAGTGTGTATTTGTATCTTATAAACTTGTACGTGGTTGGGTACAAGAGTTGTATTTAAAAATGGGTCAAAATGGGTGTTTGGAAAACACCGTAAGGTACATGTTTATGGGACATTTAGTCCACAAATTTATTTGGAAATGATGTATTAAGTTATGTTAATGAATTCTGGAAGTCTTGTGAAGTATCGAGTCCCGAAAGTCAAGTTTTAGGTCAAAAGGCATAATGGGTGATTTGGGGAAATTTGGTGACCCTTAACCATCAGTTGGACCCTTAACTGCCGGTTAAGGAGGGGTCTGATGACCCTTAACCGCCGGTTAAGGTCTCAACCGTCGGTTAAGGGGTCTGATGACTCGGTTTTTCGTTATTCTTGTTTTGGTCGTAAAAACCAAACCGTAAAGAGTTAGAAGGCGTGCTTTATATCGTTGGAAAGCTAATTGAGTCTATTTTATGTTAATGATACTTTCAAGAGTTAAATGGTTATGTATTTTGATTAGTTTATTAAGGAATGACATGAGGTCATTCTTGGTCATGCATTTGAGCAAAAAGTTTTATTTTTTGGTCAAATTTAGAGTTAGGAAAGGGGCATTTCACAAAACCCACCACCACTACCGTTTTTGACACCCGTGGTCCCACAAGCACGATTGATATCACTTACACAGAGAAAGGTCATGCGACCTTATCCCAAAACACCATCACATTATTTCACAACCAACAACAATTGAAATGGGTGGATCAAGCATGTTGTCATTCTAAGAAAGTTCATAATCAATTACTAAAACTGCTTCAAGGCAAACACCATCAGTCAACAACTTTACAACCCCACCTATCATACACCCATACTCCATGCTAATAAAAAGAACGAACGTGCATCATGCCAGTCACGTCGGTAGTGGAATCTTACCTAGAGTGAATGATACGGGAAACTCGAGAAGAGATTCAAGATGCTCCACTACCACATGTTCCAAACATAATTTCGTAGTGACCTACAAGATAAGTGCCCCAACATGTGCAACAATCTGGTCTTCTAAATTCTATTGTTAGTGATAGGGATAAGGTTTTCATGAGCTTGTTTTGACAGTCTTTGTTTAAAATATTACAAGTGCAACTCAAGATGTATATGACATATCACCCACATACCGATGGACAAACAAAAGTGGTTAATGAAGGCTTAGAATGTTAATTAGGATGCTTGATTGGTGAAATCCTAAAGGACTCGACTCTATGGTTGCCACTTGATATGTATTGGTACAATACCAATTACCATAGTGATACTAAGACTACTCTTTTTGAGATTGTGCATGGACAAACACCTTCTCTTCATATTCCTTATGTAGCTAAAGATAGCAGGGTTGAGCTAGTGGATATGACTTTGCAGGAAAGAGAAAAGGTCATTGGAATGTTGAAGTTTAATCTGAAAAAGGCTCAAGACAGAATGAAGTCTCAGGTAGATAAGAACGTGTATAACATAGAATTTGCAATCAATGATTAGGTCTATTTGAAGTTGTAGCCCTACAGGCAAGTCACTGTGAGACAAGGCATGCATCACAAAATGTCTTTAAAGTTATTTGGGCTATTTCAAGTCATTGCAAAGGTTGGTTAAGTGGCATACAGGTTGCAGTTACCAGACTATGTTAAAGTGCATCCTATGTTTCATGTCTCCTAGCTTAAGAGATGTTTATCTCCAAACACTACTATGGGAACCTTTTTTGATTTTGATTCTCAAGGTTTGATAGTTGTTGAACCAATCAAACTCTTAGAAAGGAAGATGGTCAAACAACAAAATCTTATAGGAGTGTTTGGCTTAATCTAATAGAGCAATGGAACTGAAGATGATGCTACTTGGAAAGATCTCTCAAATATTGTGAAAAGATTCCATGGCTTTGTGTTAGATCCTTGAGGACAAGGATTTTTGGAAGGGGAATGCATTGTTTTGTGAAGAAATAAAATATTCAAACTCACGTGCAGAGAACATAAACCTGCCAAACAACCTCAGCTGATTTTCCCGCCTTATTTCACTTTAAATACTTATCATTGAATTCATTTTTAATTAGTCTAGATTTTGATTCTCTCTTTACTCTCTGTAACCATTTGTATAATTTCATAATCTAATAATAAATATATTTAACCATTCTTTACTTTGAATTTACCAATTATTGTGTATTTCAATTGATACGAACCCATCTCATACTAGGCTCGTATCGGTTCATAAGTCTAAGTGTAGAAGTCACTCAAAAAGTTAGCTTGTAAGAGGAGGGCACACATAAACTTTATAAACCACCCCCATCACTTTACTCTTGGGTTTTATCCTGCCGGTAGGACTGAGCATAACGGACTACAGACTAAATCAAACCGACAGACCGACCTGAACCGGACTGACCGAACCGAACCCAACCTATTTTGATCCGGTCCTCGGTCCACGCTTTACCTCATATTTGGTCCTTGTTCCGATCCAGTCTTACGTATAACGGATCATTATGTCTTCTTGGATCGAACCGACCAAAGAATCAGACTAGACCAGACCGAACACATTCGGTCTGGGGTTTTGGGCTGAATCGGTTTCGGTCCGGTTCGATTTTTTTTGGTCCAATTTGGTTTTTGGTATGTTGTTATTATTGTTGTGTAACAGACCATTATCTCCTCCGTACCTTATTTCGACATAATTTAGTATGTTGTTTATTGAAGCAAAGATACACCAGGAAGGATAAGAGTCATCCTCTTATAGAACCTTGGTCTTTAGCAAGCCTGTCGAGAAGACAACACACGTTAGCCTCGCCCCAAGTTTTATCCCAAGACCAAGCTCCGGCGTGAGAATAAGTACTCAATATTAAGATGGTCGTTAGGCATATTATAAGTATAGTAAATGTAGGTGTGTGTGTGTGTGTGTGTGTGTAGATGGATTACATTGAATAGGCTTGGGGTATTTATACTACCCCTAAGTATGTTTGATACTTACTGTTCCTGACACTTAGGGAATGGCCGAGCCGAGCTACTGTGTACCTTTGTCAATCGACGAATCTACGTAGGAGACAAGATCCCCCAAATCCTGGGCTGGCTGCGTACATATGGTCCTTACCATGAACCACTGGTTATTAGGGAGTCCCCAGTTAAAAGGATGCGTTGGTCTTTCCCAAGGTTTTGATATACCTATCTTATTTTATAATATGTCAGCACCGAGAGGTTTGACGCCGGTTTGCCTACGCCGTTAGGCCAACCCTTATATGTAGCCGACCGACATGATCCCAGCGACCATATACACGAAAATTTCCCCCTAGTGTTGTATCAACGCAAGTGTTGGTACAATACTTAATTTCTTTTGTGTTTGTCCTCCCCCTTTTTTTGAAAGCATGGCCTTCCATCTTAGTTCATAATTAATAAGCTATAAGACAGTTATCATAATTTACTGGGGGATAAAAAAGAATAGCTGGATCGCAACTTAGTGTATGCGATGATGCCACGTATATAGGTAGTCTCTATATGCGGTTGTGATTAAGCCACGTCAGGTTCTGACACGACACTCCATTTGATGCTCCCCCCACTTTCTCTATAAATAGCGGGTCTCCCCTCATTTTTACATTTACATTTTATTTTCACTGCCTTGCTCCGCTCGACTCCTTCCTTCGTCTGTTCCCTCTCGCATGTGTGTTTTCCCTTCTTGTCTATCTTTTACATTAGTCACTTGGTAGTCCTCCCTTCGGATCCTTTATTATGTCGCTAGAGGAGTCCAACGACCTTGATATTTCGGACGCCAAACCGATCGATCCAGTTTTAGAGGCTAGTCCCCTTCTTAAGTTTGATATGCACCTGTATAAATCTTCCCTGTCTGAGACCCATGTTAAGTGGTTAACTAAATGCTATGATATTCTGGAGGACCTTCATCCGCGGGTGGTTCTGGAGGGCCTGACTATGGACGCCCTACCTAACGATGCCATCGGGCTCTACGCTCATCATTTTCAACAAGGAGGATTAAGGGTCCCTTTTCTGCTTTTTTCTTAAAATTTGTAGAATATTTTTGTGTACATATTTATCAACTTGTATCGTTAAGCATGAACCGTGCTACCTTTTTTGAGATGTATTGCCGTTCCCTAGATATTTAACCCTACCGTGCCTCTCTTTTGTGTTTTTTATAAGTTGTGCAAGCAAGGCAACTGGTTTTCATTTCAAAATAGAGTTGGTAAGAACTGTAAACCATGTTTTAAGGATGCCCCTACCAGCTTGAAAAAATGAAAGGATAAGTTTTTCCTGGTTAACCGAAGGGCTGCTCCTATTGCCATGGCCTGGCGGCATCATGATTCTAGCGTTGCAAACCCCTTTCCTAAGCCTAGCAAATTTAATGCATCTGATGTTGCGAAGCTGCGTGAGGTCGTTATTATTCTTCGAAAACCACCCCTAGTCTTTCATATACTGCAGGTCTTTCATATGTCTAGAAGCACGTCATTCGTGCTTTTTCTTTAAAGGATTCGAAGGGGAAGGGTAATGCCTTTGTCTCATTAGTGGTTTCTCGTTCTTAAGCTTACTTGCCATTTATTTCTATGTTTTTATATATACTTTTTTTGTAGTTGTTACAATGGCCGAGTTTCTATGCCTTCATAACTTCAAAGGTTGTAAAGTTGTTGCTGGTGCTTTCTTGCCTCCCGACTCAGCTCGGGTGACCTATCTCGCCTCTCCAGCAGAGTGGTTGGAGGACATTCCTCCCAAGACTGGTGATATGGAAATAGTTGAGATACTGTGCCGGAAGGTTCTTGATGATAAAGAAAAGAAAAAGAAGAAAGTTGAGGCCAAGACTGCGGCCAACGTTCTTAATGCCGATATTCAGCCTGAGAAGGTTTCTGGTAAGAGATGTGCTGGGAAGGAGGGCACCTCTCGTAAAAAGAGAAGGGTTCACCAGCAGACTCTGGTGCACCCGGATTCAGAGCATGTCTCATCTCCCGTCCCCTTGAATCATGCTAAACCTCTAGAGGCTTTGGCCAACGAGGAGCATGCTCTTGCAAACGTATCAGCTGGTCAAATGGATGTTTTACGAAATCAGATCGACGAACATGCTACTCATCGTCTGATTGCCAATGTTGAAGAACATGTGGTAGGTGAGGAGAAAGATCAAGAGAACGTCGACCTTGCTTTTGTTACAGAGGGCCATGACGACAATGAAGATGGGCTTTCCGATTTACGTATCCAACCCAGCCCCGTCCCTTGTTCGGGTATGGCTCGTTCTTTTTCTTAACAATCCTTTTTTGTACTTACCGCTACTATTGCTCTTTTTAGATCAATGCCTCGAGTCCGTGGAGAGGCCCGTGCATGATACGGTTGTGCCTGACGCATAAGCAGGTAAGTATTTCTTCCCCTTTTTCTTTTTGCACTTTCCTTGCTTTCTATTTCCCCCTTCTCTATAATTGTGTCTTTTTTCTCAGGTTATTCCGTTGGACATTTTGGCAATCTACCTTTTACTCCTTAGTAGGGCCTTATAGACTCATGCCGTATGGATAACTCCCGTTCGTGCCGAGACATAATGTCAAATCTTTTCACTCCTGCTGACAATGAGTTTTTCAACGAGGGGGTACGTGACAAGTCTGCCATTAAACGGTCTTGGAAGTTGTTATGCCAATCCGCACAGCAGCAGGCAAACACCCTGCTTCGCTTTGAGGCCCTCACAGAAGAGCATGACAACCTTGTCTATGCCCACGAGTCTTGTAAAGATACAAAAGTTCGCTATAAAGAGTGTAAGAAAGAATTGGCGAAACTCCAGTCGACTTTTGACGAGAATATTTCTGATTATGATCATTTATCTCATGACTATGATGCAGTCTTGACCCTATAAAAAGGGTTGTAGGAGAGGGTTGAAGAGTTAGAGAAAGATAAAGCAGAGACGGAGGAGGTGTGTATGAAGCAGGCGGATCGGATCAAGCAACTTGAGGCAGAGCTAAAGCAGTCTGAGGTCGACACTCATCAACTACGTGTCGACGGGGAAAATTTTGATGTTGAGTGCGGGAATGGAGAAATGGTTAGGTGCAAGATTATTAATGATTACCTCCCTACTTTTGTGTGCCGGTTGCACCAGAGTGATGAGTATAAATGGTCATTGGGTGAGGCTTTCAGCCTTGCTATTGGGAAAGGTTTTATAGATGGAATATCTATCGGTCGTAAGGATCCAGACATCCAGGCTATCCTAACGGCCACTCTTAATGTGGACCCTGCATCCTCCAACACTTTCATGGAAACTTACGAGAGTCTGTTTGATAAGAGGTATCCATATTTAATAAGGTAGCACGTGTGTACCTCTTAGATCCTACCGGTCTGCAAAATGTTATGCCGGATAAGACTGGACCAACGCCTGGCCAAGGGTCCCGCGACACTCCTACGGCCTCATATGCTTAAATTTGTTATTATCTTAGCTAGTTTGTAATTTGTTATGGCTACCTTCCAGTGCCGTTTGTGGCGCCTTACTATCATGCTTGTTGAATAGTGTTTAAATTTCATGTTGTTGCTATATTTGTGTGTACCTTGTTTTGTATAACTATTTATCAATGGTTCATGCTTTTTGATTGTTTTTCCTCTTGTTTATTCCTTTAGTATTGTCCCTTCTGTTTCTTGGACATAGATATCAGCCACATGTATCGACCGAAGGGGATTAGCAGTCCGGTTGGGGCCGTTTAATACTTTATCTATTCCCTGGCGAAATTACTAAGACATAGATATTGGTCACTTATACCAATCAGAAGGGATTAGAAGTTCGTTGGGGACCACATAATGATTTATCTATTCCTCTAGATATTGATTATGAGAAATTTCAATCGGAGGTAGCGAGCCATCCGTCGAGTCACACAATAACTTGCATATATCAGTAGACATTGACTACGCCCCAGCCGGTAGGTGTTGCTTACTCGGCTGGCATCCAAGTCACATAACAATTTGTCTACATTGGTAGACATTGACTACGCCCTAGCCGGTAGATGTTGCTTACCCGAATGGCATCCAAGTTACATAATAATTTGTCTATATTGGTAGGCATTGACTACGCCCTAACCGGTAGGTGTTGCTTACTCGGTTGGCATCCGAGTCACATAATAATTTGTCTACATTGGTAGACATTGACTACATATATCGATCGAAGATGATCAGTCATCCGTCCGAGTCACATAATAATTTGTCTACATTGGTAGACATTGACTACATATATCGATCGGAGATGACCAGTCATCCGTCAGAGTCATTATGATTTTATGTCCCACCATCTTACACATTTTGTTATCGGAAAATTGCTCTCCCTTTATCATGGGGAGCGACCTGATTATTCACTAAAATTCTTACGGATTACATTAGTGAGCTGGAATTATAAACACAATGATTCCTATAAGTAGCATCTTCTCAAGTTGATTGCATGCCAAACGCGAGACACCTCTTTGTCGTCCATTGTTTGCAGCTTATATGAGCCATTCTGGTACGCTTCCACCACCAAGTATGATCCTTCCCACTTTGGGCCTAGCTTTCCCAAATTTTCTACCCTTCTGGCCTTATTCTTGTGATAGACATACTCGCCTACTTTGAAAGACACCGGTCGTACCCTTTTGTTGTAGTAGTGCTCCATTTTCATCTTGTATCTGGCCTCCTGGATAGCGGCTGCCTCTCTTCTTTCTTGTAGCAAGTCAAGGTTTAACCTCATCTCCTCCTCATTGCCTTCCCTCTCTTTGATCATCATTTTCCAATGTGTGGGCTTGCTAATTTCTGCTGGGATGACTGCCTTACTTTCGAATGTTAGGCTGTATGGTGTCTCCCCATTACTGGTTTTGAGTGATGTTCGATGAGCCCATAAGACGTTAGGCAATTCATCCACCCAGCCTTTCCTTTCTCTCCCCAAACGAGTCTTGATCCCTTCCATGATGCTCTTGTTTGCTCTTTCCACCAGACTGTTAGCCTAGGGATGTGCCACAACAGTGTTTATTTATGTAATATTCAATTTTTTGCACCAGCTTTTGAAAGGATCATTGATGAAGTTAGTTTCATTATCCGTGACAATTATCTTTGGCAACCCGAACCTACAAATGATATTGTCCCATACAAATTTCTTTACTTCCTTCCCCGTCGTTCTGGCTAGCGGCTTGGCCTCTATCCATTTAGTGGAGTAGTCTATAGCCATAATTACAAACTTCACCTTTCCTAGGGCCTCTGGGAGTAGGCCCAAGAAATCTATTCCCCATTGAAAAAATGGCCAAGGTGCCATGATCAAAGTCATTAGAGTTTTGGGGAGTTTAGGAATCGGGGCATGGACTTGTCACGAGTCACATTTGCGTATTTCTTCTCTTGCATCCTGGTGCATTGTTGGCCACTAGTATCCTTGCCGGGTAGCCTTTGCTACCACCGACGTTGCTTTCAAGTGCATGCTGCATACCCCTATATGTATTTCCCGTATGACGTAGTTGGCCTGCAATGGGCCTACACACCGGAGCATAGGCATTAGGTATGATCTTTTAAACAACACTCCCTCCTCCGTGACGTACTATCCTATTTTCACCCGCAAGGTTCGTGCCTCGTTTTGGTCCTCCGGCCATATCCTTCTCTCTAGATAATCAATGATGAGGGTCATCCAGGTTTCCCCCTCTTCCTTTACTATTGTATTTATTTCCTCGATGTACATTGACGAGATGTCTAATGTTTCAACTAAAATTTCTTTAGTGAGGTGGTCGAATGCTACCAAAGCCAGTTTGCTCAACACGTCCGCCTTTTGGTTCTTGTTTCGTGGTATGTTTCTGATTTTGAAATTTTTGAAGCATTTGATGTATTCTTTGGCTTTGGATAAGTACCGGATCATATTTTCTTTGCAGGCCTCGTAGTTGTCGTTGATTTGGCTAGCTACCAGCTTAGAATCTACGTTGACAGACAGGGACCGCACCTCTATTTTTTTTGGCAATCCTCAATCCTGCTAGGAGTTCCTCGTATTTAGCCTGGTTGTTGGTGCTTTCGAAGTTGAGCCTCAAGGCGTATGTATATTATGTTTTTGTAAGGCTGATGGGGACAAGGCCTGCACCAGAACCCTTAATGCTAGACGCGCCATCTGTGTAGAGTATCCACTCCTCTTTACAATCTTTTTGGTGGTCAACCGTGCACGGGGTGCGTTGGGGCACCATAGTGTCACTGCCCACCGGCACTTCATTTATAAAGTCTGCCAATAGTTGCCCCTTGACAGCGCCGCAGGGCTCGTATGTGATGTTGTACGCCCCCAGCTCAACGAAATATTGTGCTAGCTTTCCCAAAGTATCTGCTCTGTTCAAGATTTATTTGATTGGCTGATCTATGATGACCGTGATAGGATGGGCTTCAAAGTGCCTTCTCAGCCTTCTAGACACATGCCGCAGTGCCAATGCTACTTTCTCTAGTGGAGCATAGTTCTGATATGTGTCATGTAATGTTTTGCTCACGTAGTACACCGGGTATTGCTTTCCTTTCCTTACTACTAATAGCACCGCATTGACTGCTTCCCCTGATGCCGCCAGGTATATAAACAAGGTTTCTTTCGATAGTGGAGTTGTAAGAGTCGACACGTCCAAAATCATCTTTTTGAGTTCTTGGAAGGCGTTTTCCGCCTTTTTCGTCCATCGGTATTCGTCTTTATTTTCTTTGGTGATGTCTTTCGATGTTTTAAAAAAGGGGAGTGATATGTCAGCCGACCATGAGAGAAAACGGTTTAACGTATGTCCTTTGCATTTCACCCCAGGTTTTGGGTGATTGCATTTCCGCTATGTCCTTTGTTTTTGTCGGGTTAGCTCGGATGCCTTCTGAGGTAACGATGTATCCTTAAAAATTTCCTTCTTCTACCCCAAGCGAGAATTTTTTTGGGTTTAGCTTCATATTGATTCTTCTGAGGTTATCGAACGTTTCTGCTATATCCGCTAGCATTTCCCTTTCGGACTTGCTCTTTACCACCATCTCGTCCACACATGCTTCCAGATTTCGTCCAATTTGAGACTTGAACGCCTCGTCAACTAGCCGTTGGTGCGTTGCCCTCGCGTTTTTGAGACCAAACGGCATTTTCGTGTAGCAGTTGTGCCTTGGTCTGTATAGAAGGCAGTTTTTTCTTTGTCTTCTTCTGCCATATGCACTTGATGGTAGCCCTTATATGCATCCAGAAAACACTTGAATGGGAAACCCATAACTGACTATATCTTGTTGTCTATCTCCGAGAGTGGGTAATAATCTTTTGGGCATGTGACAATAATGTTCTTGAAGTCTATGCTCCTCCAGCTTCCATACACCTTCTTGACCAGGACTGGGTTTGATATCCAAGTGGGGTATTTCATTGGCCTGACTATCCCTGCTTTAAGCTATTCGGTGACTTCCTTGGTTATCACCTGGCTTTTTTCGGAGCAAAATAACTTTCTTTTCTAACTGACTGGTGTTACCGACAGATTGGGGTTGAGAGAATGCTTGATGATTCTTTTTGGTACCCTCGTCATATCTAAGGATTCCTACGCGAAAATGTCTTTGTTCTCTTTCAGTAGATTTTTAAGCTGAGTAGAGCCTTCTGGCGAGAGGCCTTTTCCTATCACCACTAACTGTTCTGGATAAGCGGGGTTAACATGCACTTGTTCCGTAAGGCCCACCTTCTCTTGCGGTTTAATCTCTTCAGGTAGCTCTGCTGCTTGTTTCTTTCCTACCCTTCTGCATTCGAACACTGTAGGCACTTGGGACACCAATGTTGTGATTCCCCAAGGAGTTAGAAACTTCATCATGCAATGGATGGTGGACGGGATGACCCTAAGCTGCTTTAGCCCGAGACGTCCAAAAATGATGTTATACGAGGAAGGTGTCGGGATGATAGTGAATTTCATTATTGCCCTCCGACATAGCCCACTTCCCCAAAGCATACATCAAGCTCTATTTTCCCTAAAGGTTTGACCTGCTCTCCTGAGAACCTGGATACCGTGGTCTGCGTCTCGACCAACCTTGCCCAGATGGCTGGGTGCAGCATGTTGAAGCAATGTTCAATCATGATTTCAACGGATGCCCCTTCATCTATATGTACCCTTCGAATGAGGTACCCTTCTACTTCGGCTTCCACTACCAAAGCTTCCTTTTAGAGATCCCGTGCCAAGACCGGTGGAAATGTTATTGGGACGTTCATCCATCTTTCGTCTGTCATCGTGGTTTTTCTCTTATGGTCATACGAATGACATTGCACCATATTTATCACCTTGCCTTTTTGCGTACCGTTGTTTCGCTGCCCCCTCTTCCTCTTTGCCTTGCGTCTTTCACCAAATGGTTTAACTTGCCGGACTCCAAGGCTATTTCTAACTGCTTCTTCAGATGGAAGCAATCATTTGTACAATGGCGTTTTTCATTGTGATAGTCGCAATATTTGTTCAGGTTTTCTTTGCTAGGTACCCCCCACCAACAGCATTGGTTGTGGTAGGCGCAATTGGTGTTTCGTGGCTAAGATCTCCTAGGGTACTTGCCAATGAGTCTAGAGTTAAGATTACTTTGTTTTCT
>BQNB010044198.1:10461-33431 GCA_026074375.1 Tanacetum coccineum | reverse complement strand
AGAGAGAGAGAGAGAGAGAGAGAGAGAGAGAGAGAGAGAGAGAGAGAGAGAGCGAGAGCAAAACGGACCTTGGATCGGATCGAATCAAGAAACCAGCCCGAACCGGACCGACAGGACCAGACCGAACCTATTTCGGTCTGGTCCTCGGTCTATCCTTTTCCTTATTTTCCATCTTCTGTCGGGTCGGTCCGCTCTGGTCCGATTCAGTCCTATAAAAAACCGGTCAATTATGCCTTGTTGGACCAGATCGGACCGAAGACCGAACCGGACCGGACCGGACCGTACCATTTCGGTCCGGTCTTCGGTCCGATGTTTTGGCAAAGGTCGGTTTCGGTCCGGTCCAGTTTTGGTCAGTCCGGTCCAGTTTTCGGAGTGAGCACCCCTCCTCTATATATCTATATGTAATGCATGTGTGTGTTTACATGTGCTCAAGACTAAACTCCTAATCGTTGCCTGACCAGATTGTAAGCATTCATAAGATTTATCCATTACAGAATTACGTGTATACAAAATTCTCGTAATTTATACTTTTTCAAAATTATTATCCTCGGCAAAAAACATACCGTTTTAAGAAAAATGTATTTATTATTGCTTTCTCTTTCTTACTTTTTAGCAAAATGACAATTTTACTCTTAGCTAATTAATTAAAATCTTCTTTAAAGTTTGTCATAATAATTTCAAGCAAAGGTAATATGGTAAACTTGATCGAACTTCACTATTTATATTTTATATTGAACAATTAAATTAAGACATCTAAAAAAAAGCGTGAACTATTAATTTGAGACGGTGAGAGTATGTTAAAGTATTGAGAAATGATTTATACAATAAAAAAATCCAGCTTTTTTTCTACTTCAGTAAGAAAATTACTAAATTTGTCTGACTCCTCTAAGTACTTACTAGCTTTCTCGCAATACTATTAGCATGAAAATATATTCTTAAGGATGATTGTTTGAAATAAATAGGTTTTTGCTAAGTGCACATGGTTAAGCAAGTGATTGTCGTTACATTACTATAAAATTTATTATGATCGGATGATAATCACTAAACTTGTAAAAGTAATTACGAAAAAACTTTGATATGTAACTAACACTTAATTATGATTGGCTGAAATAATCTATTACATCTTATTGTAAGGAAAAACATAATTTTATAAAATAAACTTAAAACCTTCTTACTAAATTTTCCAAAAAAAAACTTAAAATTCTCTATTGCCACTAGTAGAAAAACAAGAACATGCGACAAACATTCAGCGAAGACATGGATGTCCTCGCTAAACGACAAAAAACTTGTTTTCAAACTTTGACCGTGACCAAGTTTTGTTAAAAATTTAGCATATTTTTTGGCGAGGACATGTCTTTGCCAAAGATAAGCTCAAAGCTTGACTTTTTTCGATTATCATTTTCACTATTTGTTTTGACTCCAAGCTTTCTTAGCTAAAATATTTTGCGAGGACATGTCCTCACTAAAAACGTAACCAGATTATTGACTAGCATGCGAAAATGGCAACTTAATAACCCTAAATCATAAATTTCATTTGACTTTAATCTTTGATTTCGTCTAACAATCATAGAAACTAGTCTTGAATTACGGTAGATAAGCTACTACATTTTTGAAGCCCTATAAATCTGTTTTTGTAAGCTTGAGCTGGATTTTGTTTCAGTTTTACATAAAATTGTAACGATACACCAATTTACTAAAACCCATGACATTCCACGTAATCAATAATGCCCTTAACGTATGGTATAAGATACTGTTAACTGGGAGTTTATGGAAAACTTGCTGCATCAGTTTGGCTTCCATGATATGATGAGAAACTGGATCATGATGTGTATTAAAATTGTTAAGTTCTCTATCAATATTAATGGTGAGAGTTGTGGGTTCTTTAATGGTGGTAGGGGTTTAAGACAAGGTGACCCCATGTCCCCTTACTTATTTACTATGGTCATGGAGTTTTTACCCTCATTATGGAGAGAAATGTGAAAAATAACCCTGCTTTTAACTATCACTTTGGATGTAAGAGCTTAAAAATCACCCACATTTGTTTTGTTGATGACCTATTGGTTTTCTGCCATGGTGATCCTAGTTATGTGAGACTTATTAAAGATTCAATTGAAGAATTTGGCAACTGTTCTGGCTTACTCCGCAATTTCATAAAAAGCACTATGTTCTTTGGGAGTATAAATAAGGATGAGCAACAAAGACTTCTTAACATTCTCCCTTTTAATAAAGGGAACCTTCCTATGAGGTATTTGGGAGTTCCATTATTCTCTAAAAGGCTGGGAGTTAAAGATTGTAAATGTTTGATTGATAAAGTTAAAACAAGGGTTACTCACTGGAAAACAAAGCTCTTGACATATTCACTTGTGCAAACATCACTTTAGTATTAATGTTTGGACTTCAGTAGTATTGCCATAATGAGGTATGGAAGGTATGGTGTGATTTGACTAAAGGTGCAAGTATCATGTAAATTTTCATGTATATATTTATACATGTTGATTTATTTTCGGCAAAACAAAGCTATATATGATATATTTTAGTAAATTTTATGTATTGGGTATAAAAGTGGGTATTTATTGAAGCGTATAAAAGTTTTGGTGGTTCCGGGAGTGCCTAAACGCAATTTATCGCGAAACATATACATTTTACGTATCCGATAAAAATAATAATGAACAAAGTTAATAATTATCCTCAAAATAATTATATAGCCCTTGCTTGATGTAAACATTTAATTATTTGATGTCCGTTTACGCTAAACGATAATTTTTAACTTACGCGATTTAACTATTAAAAATAAAAGTAACCGCGTACGAGAAAGAAAAATAAATAATTAGTAAAATAGATGACGTCGTAAAAGACCTGAAAATACAGAAATGTTACACTCCAGGGAGTAAAAGAAAAATCAGGAAGTACGTGAAAATTAGAGTGATCAATATTTATATAACGGACCGATATAAGGTAAATAATAAGATGTCATAAGATAGATGTAAGAGAGTGAAATCACAGCCTAGTGTTAAATACTCAATATCCATGTAATAGTAGTAAAGAGGCAAAAGAGAGCTTATATGGGATCATAGAGCATGCGCACGCGAATATTGGATAAAACAAGGAGAGATTCTAAATTTTGAAAAACATGGTCATAGTCTAGGTTTTGAAAACGACCTAGTTCACTATGACCTGAGCTCTGATACCAATCCGTAACACCCCCAAAATTTCAACAACGCAGCGGAATACCACTATGGGGTGCTACTTCATAGTTCATACACACAAGTCATAGAAAACGATCTCAAAAGAGACGTTTAAAATAAATTTCACATTCGATATATTAAAATCAGAGTTTACAAAGGGTCCTATTTAAATGTAACAAAAAACATTTTGTTTAAAACGTTTGTCGGATGGTACTCAAGTTATTAAGCCTTCGAAATATATATCCACGCGACTGAAATGCTCCTAATGCTCTACTAGCAAAATAATAACCTGAGAAAATACATGCAAAAACGTCAACAATAATGTTGGTGAATTCATAGGTTTAGGTAAAAGCAGTATCGAAATAATTTAAGAAATATTTCCGTAAGAAAAGAAGCGTTGCAACATTTAAAAAGTATCAGTTCCGAAATCCAAGTAGTGATTCAATAAATCAAGAAATGTTAATGTAATCAAACAGTTTAGTGGACCACAAGATTTAAGTAAGGGCGGACTAAGTACATATTCCGAAGTCCAAAACAGCAGACTATGTACATATTCCATAGTCCAAAACAGGTATTATTGCATTAAGCTCATGACATCGAAGCCGTGCTCGTAATTCTTAGGGAATTGCACCCGTGTTCGTAATTATAAAGGAATTACACCTGTATTCGTAATTATAAGAGAATTGCACACGTGTTCGTAATTATAAGGGAATTGCACCCGTGTTCGTAATTATAAAGGAATTGCACCTGTATTTGTAATTATAAGGGAATTGCACCCGTGTTTGTAATTCTTAGCAATAGCATTCAGGCAACAATCTGGATAACATACAATTGAAAAGCACTTGTGTCCTAAGTAAAACAAATAATGTGTCCAAAACCTCCACATTTCACAAATAGATCATCAAGTGATCTCAAATCTCTAGTAAGAAATCAAGCTTATAAGATAGTCAGAGTATACGTTAAGTATGAAAATCAATAAAGTTTTCTTAGTAAACAAGCATGTAATCTCACCCCGAAAACAATATGTGAAAAACTTAAAAGAGAAAATGTGGGTTATAACTACCTCAAAAGTTTAATAAAGTAACGTAAGTCGACGAGTGGAAATGTCAACGTGAAGGTCCGAATGCAACTAAATATTAAGGACCGATATCTGTAATGGTATTTATTCTAAATACTAAATATCACAAAGTTTAACGTTTCTCACCACCTAGAACTTTTTATTTAATTATATAAGAATGGAAACAATATTTACATCGCAATTGTTAATAATAATCCATGTATTTAGTACTCGAAAATAAAATAGTAACTTGTCCAAAAATTAATTATTTGTTAAGAAACACGATGATTTAAAAAACGTTTTTATGATTCGTATAATGTTTATCAATAAGTAGTTTAATCATTTTGTAAAATAATATTTATAAAGTTAAAAACATGTATAAATATTATATATGTGTTTCTAAAATGTTTCGCTAATTTTTTATTAAAAACGAACCAACACTATTCATGTCAGGAAAAGTGTCTAGTTTACAAACTGTACATCCAAAAATTATGAAAATAGACAGGTTTATGTAAAATGTTGTTCCGAACAACTTTTTAGTTTTACACTTCGGCTCAGTCGGACCCGAAGGTCCTCAAAACGCAGTTTCAGTAGCTGCTGAAGCATTTACGGGTTTTCAGCTTTTTATAAAATAAATGTTCGATAACTTTAAAACGTCGTATCTTACGTCGATTAACTTGCCGTTTTAGTGATTGTCTATCGAGCACGTCTTGTACTTAAAGTTCCTCCTATTATTGATGTTTTTCCAATTAATAAATGTTCCTGATAAACAGTAACGTTTTATAAAAGTATTAATTATCGTAAACTTGTAATCGTCGTATCTCCTTCGTTATAAATCAGTTTTTTTCGAGTTTCTTACCTTTTGGAATCGTCATGAGACGTAGTATTTTTATAAAATATAAAATGGCTGATTAAAATTTAGACCCAAAACAGTCCCTTTTTAATAATTATGTATACTTATTTATATAACTTGTTTTATTTACTTTTCAACTAAATAAAATACTACAAGTCCTTTATATCACTTTATATCATAAGTCTTATATATTATAGAGTCCATTAGTCCATATTTTATCCAAGTGTCCAAGATAACAAGTCCTTAACAACACCTTTAATTCATAAACTTTCTTAAGTAACTTTTAGTTAACTAGTTTTCCATATACTTTTTATACATAACCAACAAGTGTACAATACTTATACTCCATTTATAACATGACATTAGCAACCATATAACATGTGAGAGAGTATACAAAATCATGTTCATAAGTAAAAGTCCATTTTACATGTTTAAAAGTATCCTAATGGTGATGAGCCATATAAACATTATATATACACATGAAATCATAAGTAATAAAAATGATTACGTTTTAAATGACCTTAGGTGAATGAGTGAGGAATGACAAACAAATCACACCCTTGTGATTTAAACCTTAGCTTGAAAACAATGATGAAAATCCTAGTTTTTCCAAAGAAAACCTTAACTAGCTTTTCTTTTGTTTAACTCTTGTAAAAGCTTAACCAAGCCTTTAAATCTTCTTAATATGCCTTAGAAATGATGTAGAATCACTTGTATGTGTTGTAAAATAAATTGTATGAATTATTTTTAGGGTTTTATGTTGGGACGTGGCTAGGGATAGATAAAAAGGGAGGAAGAGTTTGATTGTTGTCAAGAGAATTGTGTTGTATATGCTTATCACTAGTATGCAAGACTTATGTAGTCAAGTGTATAATAAATAAAGGACCCACAAAACCATAAAACTATCAACGGGGGTAGGGGGGGGGGGGGGTGAGGGGGGTTGGGGCACATTAGAGGGTTTTAAAGGGAAAAATTTGGTCAAATAAACATAGGTCTATACTAACCATAGATGTAAATTTGCAGTTAATAAATATGTATGTTGTTCTAATTTCCCCTAGATTTAGAGTTATCCCAGAGAAATAAGGAATGAAAAAGGACTAAGCTAATAAATCTAACAAAAATGGTAAAAATAACATTGATTTAATAAAGTGTAGTCTTTTATTTAAAATGTATACTTGAGAAATGAATTATCTAGCTTATTTCTTTTAAGGTAAATTCGGCCCAAGAGATAAATGTGGGTAAAATTTTATAAAACTTTGAGCATTGAAAATAAAAATGAGTATTTGCTAAAGCGTAAATTTATTTTGGTGGTTCCGGGTATGCCTAAACGAAATTTATCGCGAAACGTAAAAGCTTTACGTAACCACTAAAAATAAAATAAAATAAATTATTATTATTTTCGAAAAATAATATAATGCTTGCTTGAACGTAAACTTTATTAAATTGTTTTGTCCGTTTACGTTAAATGATAATTTTTAGCTTACGAAATTTAACTATATAATAAGAATTAAAAGTAAACGCGTACGAGACTCGAATAAATAGTGAATTAAATAGCGTCGTAAATGACATGAAAATACGAAATGTTACACATAACGTGTTGTATGTGTGTGACACACATAAGAATTTTGCTTATGGGACTCTTCTCGTTATTCATTGTATTTGGACGATTTTTAAGTCGTATAAATTGATTTTATCAAAGGGGACATGTTTTTAGCAAGAGATATGAGATTTCTTATTAGAAATCAAAATGAAAGTGCGTGTTTCTTAGTCTATAGCATGCTAGACTTGGATTTGTTAATTATAAATGAGCATTGTAATTAACATATATAAAACATATCCTAAATTGCTATGAGGTTACAAAAACAAGTGTGAAACTCGTGTAATGGCAAAATTGACTAGGTCCTCTATTCTTTTAGTCAGATGGAATATGAACCCATTAAATTCGATACATGGTAATGTGATCTTAAGTATCAACAACTTATAAGAGGGGATTTATACATGTGTATATACTCTATTACCTTTGTGGTGATAGTAAGAAACATTTCTATATATATGCTTGAAGCAATGACAATTATAGAGAAATTTGCTCTCTATAAAAACGAGATGGATGTTGAATGGAATAATCCTTTCTAGAAGATTCTTGATATAGGTACAGTGGTGGGGGATCCCGGCCCAGCTAGAGTTCAAAAGACACCAATCAACATTTATACAATCTAGAGTTGCTGGTGTTGCCCATTTGAAATACTCAGGGATCAATGTAAGTACAACCGTTACAGTTTTGTCTAAAGCAAACGTAACCACTTTTTGATGAGTACTTAACGGTGTTAATGACCGTTTGATTTCAAACCAATGAGTGGCTGTGTATACACTCTACAAATTACCACTATATATCGGTTATATCTTATATACATACAATATAGTATGGGTTGGAATGTAATCGTATTTATCTCTATAGATATATTCAGACATGATATAAATGTTAATTAGAAGATGTTGAACAATAACTACAAAGTTATCACTTACTAACCACATGGCTTAAGTGGTATGTTTCTTTGTAGCACCATTGTATTTATCTTGTATTTTCAATTGCTTATAGCTTTTTATCTTTCATGGTTAGTGTTTGATTTTTTAATTTGTGACTAACTAATTACATAATTTTTATCTTTGTTTCTCATATGATTTTTCCCCACCAATTGATTAACATACCTTACGTGATTGTGATGCAGGACAATGCATATAAGAGCCACAAAGATACTACAGAAAATGATTGCAATAGGAAAGAATCAAAAAAACCATAGTAATGAAAAAGTTGAACGGCAAGTCCTATTTGGTCAAAATAGATCATTCATGAGGTAAGTGTATTTATGTCTAAAATAATCCGTATGAAGTGAGTTTATACAATTCCTACTAGGTTACTTTTTTCTCTAAGATTTTACGGGTTTTTTAATTAGCTTCCAACATGTTGTTAGGGCGGAATGAGGACACAAAGTGACCAATTGCGATTAGGTTTGAGTAAATTAAATAAAAAATACAAGCATAATTTTAAAGATATAGTGCATTTATGAAAATTTGACATTTTTTAATAGAATTAGCAATTACGCAAAAAAAATCATGGTGTCTCGGGACCCTCCGGCACCTACCCTGATTCTGGATGGTTGGATGTTATTAGTTATTACATAACGAGAAATTTAAAAACTTATTTGTTTAAGTATGCAATCGTTTATCAATTCTAATCGTGTAAAGTTGTAAACTCAAAATGATGTAATATTCAAGTCAGATGCCATGATATTCAAATGGTTTTTTAAGCTCCAAAAATCCAAATAACGCCGTGTCCACATGGTAAAAAACAGGACATAAGTTTTCAAACCACTTTTATACATTTTAAAGATTTTTTTATTGAAACGGAAACACGTAGGTTTTTTAAAGTAATTATATATTTGTTTAGTTCTTTAATATGTTTAAAAGATACCCAAACAACAACATTGTGTGTGCAGATGAAAAGTAAAGCGAGTCCATGACAAGTCTTAGTACAAGAGAAGAACAATGTCGTTTAAAAAAAAGGAAGTCCATTAAATCATGTAGTAACAAAAACTTCTTAAAATGGGAAACATACTAGTAAATACTAGTAATGGATAAGAAACCGTTTTCGAACAAGTACAAGAAATCATTGATAGTAAATAAAGGATAACAAACAGTTTTCGAACAAGTACAAAAAAAGCATTGGATGACTATATGATGCCCTCGTTCAAAAGAAATGTTTTCTTTTAAAATTTACCACCCATTATTTCAAAAAGTTTGGAGAAAAAATATTGTAAAAACTTGTTTGAAAAGGTTTTACCTATAAGATCATTGTAAAGTATTAAGGTTGACCTCAAACATGCGACTGACTTTGGTTGTAGTCTAAGAAATTTTAAACTGAAACAAACTGAATATTATACCAAAGTTCATCCACACAACAAGTGTATACGGAGTATTAGGGGTGTTCAAAAAAACCGTGAAACCGACGAACCGAGCCGAACCGCTCAATCCGAAACCGAAAAAACCCAAAACCGAAGAAACCAAAACCGAAAAAAACCAAAACCGAAAAAACCCGCTTATAATGGTTCGGTTTCGGTTTTTACTTTTGATATCCGCGTTAACCGGAACCGAACCGTGCATAATTATACATGAATATTTCTAACCTAATATTCAAATAATTTGACACGTATTAAACGATTATTGCAATAACTGTTAATGTATAACTACATTTCCCGCTCGTAAAGTAAACATTTGTAAAAATCTATGTGTAAAAATTGATTAATGTGATCGTAATCTATAATGTTGAGTAATATTTTTTTGTTAATACGTTATATATGAATATTTGAATGCAATTATTGTAACGAAATACATAAGTTTTATATGACTTTTAAATTCAACCTCATTTAATTTTACTAGAAATACATTTTATGTTCTGGACTATGTTATTTTTTATATGGTTAAACTCTATTAAACGTCAAAAACGGTTAACCGTGACCCGAATCGCGAGTAACCGCTCACTTCGGGTACCCGCATGTCCGGTTACCCGCCTAGTACGGTTCGGCGACGGATAGTAAAATTAATTACCCGCCCCGCGACGGATAGTTTAAATCTTTCAACTAACCGAACCGAACCGCCCCGCGAACACCCCTACGGAGTATGTAGTAACAACATATACTCATTTGTTTAAAGATGAGTATTTATTTTTCTAATTTGAACAATTAATTTTTCTAATTTGAACCATAAATGTAAGAGCTTTGATTTTCTGTTTAAATGCCAATCGATTTAAATTTTAATTAGATTCAATCTTCCCAAAATCAAAATCTTTCAAATCATACCTTATAAATCAATAAAAGTATAGACTATTTAGTTACTAGATAAAAGACCTGTGGAATTCACGGGTGTTTTAAAGAGATGATAAAAAAAGTAGATAATGATTTGTAAGTTACGCAATTAGATGTTCAAAATAAACACATAATTACACGCAATTGAAAATGTGAAGTTCGTACAAATGAAACACTTGTAAACAAACACATAGTCAAATAGCTAAAATAAGGTAAAGTTGCAAAAACATGCGTAAATTTGGTTTTTATGAAATTATTTTTCTTGTGTGGGAATCAAAAGAGATGTTGATTCACTCGTTAATGTTTAATGTTAATGTTAATCGTAAGCGCGTTCACTTATCAGTCAAGGGCGTTATGGTTGATGGAGAATGGGTTGATGACACTACAAGAAAAAAGGGATATAGTGACGAGAATTGAGTGACGACTTTTTCATTTGGTCACTATTTAGAGGAAAATAGTGACGAATATTATTTATGGTCACTTTTTTTGGTCACCGGTATAAAGTCAGTGACGAAACTTATAAGTGGTCATTATGTAGTCACAAAATTACATGCTAGGTAATTTTGATCTAGAGTAGTGACGAGATATTTGGTCACTCATATGATAAACGCCACTGACGAAATTTTAGTCACTTTTTTACAGATTGCTAATTCTATAAAATGACTAACAATAAAAATAATGTTTATTATATGTATACTTACTAAAACTTGCATATTTGTGTATTTTTCCAAAAAATGTAATCACTATCACACGTTAAAGATAAAAAAAATCTGTATTATAAAGAAATATGCAAAATTGCAAATATTTAGGGTGCATTTAGTTAAGGAAAAACACTATTTTTAGAAGAAAAAAATTAGAGATCGCGTTTAAATCCGTGTTTGAGACATAAACTTTCAAACACGATATTATTTTTCATTAATGTATAAATACAAAAAAAAAACTTTACCAAACATGTAAAAAAAACACCACTTTGAAGGGTTAGTTTCACCGGGTGAGCATAAAAACCGAAAAATCAAACCGAAAACAGAAACCGATTTCATCCATTATTTTTCCCCAACTTCTCATTTTCATTCCAAATAGCGATCTCTGGCGATCTTCTACCGAATGTTAACGGCGTCGGACCGTCGTACACCGTCAACTCGCCATTTCTCTATGGTTCACCGTTCATCGCGCTATTTCGATCATCAATTGGTTAATCTGTGTCTCCATTTTTCTCATTATCAATTTCATTTTTGTTATTGATAAATATGAGTTTATAATTTTAAAATTGATGTTTTATTGAATTACTGTAGTTGTCAATTCAATGGATGAATTGGTATATTAGACTAGATGTAACGGGATTGATGTGCTCATTTATCATATAATTGCTAGTTTAGTTTTTTTTCATTTTCAGCATGAACACAAAGTGTTTGATAAAACGCCTTAATGAAAACATTAGTAGTTGACTGGATCAATGTGGTTATAAGTGGAATGAGTCGGAGTTTTTTGTTCGGGATTTTAACATCGTCGTTAAGTGATTGGGGAATGGTTAACGGTTGTAGGACATTGGTTTAGGTAAGTGTTTTATAGTCGCTTTTTTAGTTATATTTTTGTTCTGTTGCATATTCAAGTTATTTAGTTAACTAGTTAAGAATGCTTTTAGGTGGCGGCAAATTAGAGATACTACATTATAGTATGGGGTTATTAAATAGTTAGGTCTTGTTTCCCTTGACGAGGTAAACTTATCTCAAAGAGCTAGCTTATACAGTTAGAATATATGAATTATATTGCTATGGCCCTTAATTTGATAATAGTATTGCGAACATACTCAAAACTGATTCTTGCAGCTAAAGTTGAACGAATCACTTTAAATGGAACATCTATACACCCCTGGGAGTTATTGCGGAAATAGAATGCAGCTTGCAAATTTTGATTGTTCGGCCTTTACATAATGGCATCTCTCATCTTGATTTCTATAATAATAGTTACCCTTCAATCCTAATATTTGTTATTGAAGGTGGAACTAGAATACATTGGAAATAGAGGTGCCACGGTTGGTGTCGTAAAGGAGAAGAGAAGAGAATAAAGTACGATCTTTGTTTATGTGTTTGAGTTCTAAGATGGTTTTTAACATGTAGAAGTGACTTGTATTTATTATAGACTGTATAGTTGTTTGAGTAGGTATTGGTTGATATATAATAAACAATCGTTTTTTTTCTTAATGCAGCTTTTCCGAAGTAAACCAGAGATGTTGAGGATATATGCACAGAGGTGAACTTACAAATTTGCAGTTCTTACAATGCTTATTGTTTCATCTATTTTTAGCTTGGGCCAATAATTTAAATTGTTATCTACTTGGTCTGTTTTTGTTGGTTGCATGTTTATTCTAATTCATTTACATTAATGCCCAAATAGAATAGACATGGGGCCGTGATACATATTTATTACATTAATGTCTATTAGAGATGGCAAGATATTTAAACGACCCTTAGGGAAAAGCACTTGGTGCCGTAAATGAAATGCTTAAGATAAAAAGTTGACGTTATTGTATGTTATTTTTATTGATGTCTAGTGTATTGAACATTCATGTGAATTGTAATAATAGCAGACATAGAATTAAGTTGACTAAGTTAAATGTATATTGAGTTTATAATTTGAGACTTCACGTAATCACCATGTTTCATGGTGAATTTCGCCTAGTTTTGCGTTTCATATATGTTGTTAGTATCAATTTATGATAAGTTGTAACAATATGAATATCAACTAAGGAGGTTAAACAATTGTTGTGGAAAACCACAGTTGCCCTTACATAAGGGTTCCGGCTTATTTTGAAGGTTCAATGTTACAAAGGTTTGTTGTTGTAGGATGTTTTACTTTTTCTTTGAATCTCGGGTTTGAAAAACAGACCCTGTTGTTATCTGGCTCTCATAATGTTTTATCACTAAAGACCCTGATGTTTGGTTGTGTAGGCTTGTGTCTTGTTTAGCTGCTAAGATACTTCAGTTGTCTCATTTCATTTCACTGAATTTTGGTCTTATTAATTTTTCATTTAACGTATATATATATTCCAGTTGCAAAGACGTTTGACATTAGCCTGATGGGTGCATCTTTAAGGTCTTGTAAATATGTCCTCAACACACTTATGCAGGTGATTCGCCATATTCTTTGGGATGCTGCTTTTTTATCAGCATGCTTTAAAGTTATAGTGCTTCAAGTAGAGTTTCTCATGCTAAAAGATTGTATTTTTTGTTAATTGCAGGCATTTAAGAATAAACGGTTTACTCATGCTGTCAACCAGAGAACACTTGACAATTTAATTACCGAGTTTTTGACTTTGGGCTTTTAGATGAATGGAGTTCCAATGATGGGATGATGGCAGTCAACTCTCAAAGCACAAAAATGGTTTTAATGTCAGATATGGTGAGCTTAGCCCTATTTCACATTGTATTGACTTTTTCATCCAACACAGGACAACGCCGAGCGTACATCGTCATTTGTAGTACTGGTAGATAAAGGTTCAATTGTAATAAATTCCAGGGTCACTGTTGCTGCAAGTGAAGTTGAAAAAGAGAGACCGGGAATGCTTATTACAGCCATTTTGAATCAAGTGGTGCATGAGGCTTTAGCTTTTAAGTCCACATAAGACAAGAGGTGGGAAGAGAGGACGGCTCTATTATTGTACTCAGGTATCTCTGCAATACTGTTGTCTATGGGGTTTTGCTAATCTCATTGTTGCAAAGCATTCAAATATTTTTTTTCTTCTCATAATCAAGAAAACAACTTGCTAGTATATAAACTTAAAAGAGTTATTGACCCGCGCCTAATCTGTGAATCTGCATTCTTGATCTGGATTCATATTTAATAAACTTTAAAGAGTTATTGACTCGTGTCTTGTGTATTAGTAATAGCAAATTGTTCTTGTTTTTTACAGGGTATAACATCCTTCGAGCAGTTGGATTATGGTGGTTCATGAACCTAATCGTGTTAAAGAATAATTCCGTTCTCACTTTGCTAATAGGTTCTAAGACACGGGGCGTGAGTCATTATCGGCTGAATTTCAGGTTCCCGTATCGCCTCACTGCTGACCAGATTTCTGATCTGGAAAAAACGGTGTCCTCTGATGAAATTCGCAAAGCTGTATGGAGTTGTGGCGAAAATAAATCGCCTGGGCCAGACGGGTTCACTTTTGAATTCTTTCGCAAATATTGGGATTCCATTGGGCCAGATATGTGCGTCGCGGTAGAGTGGTTATAACACCCCCAAAATCAGGTAGCAGCGGAATAGTAACATTGGGGTGCTACTTCAAGTACAACAAACAAGATATAGGAAATAAATGGGTCTCTATGATTTTTTGCATCTCTCAGATGAATACAGCAAGCCATTCAATATGGAATATCCGTGTCAAGATTGCTTTAGGGACAGCACATGCCATTGGAGTAAGTTAAAATTCGCTACCTTGTATCTTATCACTTGAACTGTAACTAATGTTAATTTCATCTTTCAGAAATATTACGAAATGTAAGTATGGGGGTTCTCACATCTTTGCATATGTGGAATTTAAAGTTAGCCAATATCTTGCTAGACTCGGAGCTCAATCCTCATCTTTCTGACTATGGGTTAGCAAGCCTTGTCTCAGTTGCAGATCACATCACGTACGGCATTAGGCCAGTGGAAAGTGTGGCAAAGCTCCTTCTATACCCTTGTTTTATTGACCTTTGCATTGTAGGGGGTTGAGTTGAGCATGGATACACTGCCCCTGAGGTTTTCTTGTTTGCGTTTATACTGGTAATCTATTACTTATTAATAGTTTCTGATATGCAAATAAATCTCAAGATATTTGCTCATTGCAAAGGCTTTTTTTGTGATTTAGGAACGAGCACTCAACACTCACGAGAAGCAACGCCCTTGAACCTACTTAGCTGTACACAATGGAAAAGTAAGAAGATGGCTCACAGATTATATCCTTTTTTTAAACTTCTTATTGACGCAAAAGGGGTTTGTAGAGCTTTAAGTTAGGCAGATTATGTATAGTTTGAAATTTGAGCTATAAAGATGGACTTGTAGACTTGTTGAAAACATGTAATGCCACAGGTAGGAAAAAATGTAAGTATCCATTTTTAGCCCTAGCCAAGCTTCAGTTAACACTGTTGCTCCAGATACAGCCAACTGATTTCTAAGTTCCATGTTTGGAATAAACTGCAGGCACAGTCATTAGCGCCCCAGTGATTTTAGTTGATAATGACAGGTGATTAAAAAGTAGCGTAGGAAAAAAAACATTAACAGACTTTTGTTGCTTGTAATTGTGCCTCGAGATATCGTTCTTGGCTCCATATATGGTACTCAATACTAGTTTGTGTATGTTTGACATAATTTTCTGTGACGTAGAAGACGTTTTATGGTGATATATTTTTGCACATGCAAGGTTCGTTATTAACTGCAGAATAATAAGAAGCTTTTATGATCATGTAGGTATAAGGGATTTGATATCGACATAGCAACATGGTAGATGAGAATGAGGACTCAGTTGGTAACCACAATTAAGTTGATAGGAGGATTGCTTATTTATTTACTTCACTATAATATCATCCTTATTTGTTTAAGATTTTACTTCATACATTTGAAAATAATTAATGTTTCACCTGCAAGACATCAAAAATCTCTTAATACTGGGAAAAGCGAATCTTTTGGGCTATATCTAGCAACCTCCACTGATCAGTCAAAGATTGGACTAAAACTCGAAACAAAGTTTAGAAAGAAGTGAAGAAAACAAGTAACTCCATGAATGGCTGTTTTGGATCTGCTTTTGATATTGATTTTCTGATTATTGCTTCTTTTTATGTTCTAATAAGTTTTGGTCTTTATATTACAGATAGAAATTTTGTTAGAAGCGAATCACGAGAACTTTGTGAATCTTATTGGCTATTGTGAAGAACAAAATCATTTCACAAGAATGATGGTTTTTGAGTATGCTTCAAATGGAACTCTCTTTGAGCACCTACACAATAAGTTCTGTATACAATTTTACTAATTGTAATCACTAGCATTTAAGGTCAATTTTCTTGACATTTTTCATATACAGCCTTCATAGAAAAATTAGTTAATGATATCATGCATTTGTTTTAAAATTCACATAATTGGATTTGCAAGTTTTTGCATGACTTTTTACTTACGAAACTACAAATAAGTATGGGACTTGATTAAATCCGATTAACTGTTGTAGGCATTGAGAGTTGCGATAAGGACATGCAGGGATCACAAGACCACTCGGGAAGGATTGATGAGGAGAGGAATGGAGAGAGCATGTTATGGCCCGAGGTTGCTGGAAAAGAAAGTATTTTTGAGCTGACCCGGATACAAGCCGAGCGCAGATTGTAAGATAGGTTATTTGGTTAGGTTTTTGTCGAGCTTTCATCTATAACTATGTGGTCTTGTTAAAAATGTGTTTTGAATGAAGTTTAGATGTTAGATTTATATTTGTAAGTTTGCTTACATATTTTCCCAGATTTTAGTTTTTTGATGCAGTAGAACATTCAAATTTTTTTTTTGTTATTGTTCATAATTTTTGACCATTTTTTGGTCTCTAATGCTACGCTCTGTGACGACTTTCTCGTCACTATTAGTAAATAAAGTGACGATTTTTTCGTCACTCCTGCCACTGTGACGAAATATTTCGTCACCAAGAGGGGTGAAAAGTGACCATTATTGTCGTCACTTCCGTCACTGTGACGAAATATTTCGTCACCAAAAGGGGTAAAAAGTGACCATTATTGTCGTCACCGATTAGTGACAAAATATTTTTGTCTCTAATTTATTAGTGACGGAGCTATAGTGACGACTAGTGACGACCATGAATTTGGTCACTGAACGACTCTGTGACCAACCTTTATGCTGTTTGTGACGAAACTCATTTCGTCACTAAAGGCCAATTTTCTTGTAGTGAACGGTTAGACCATCAGAGTTTTGATAACCAAACAATCATGTGATTTGAAATACATAAATTTGAGTAAAATGGACAGCGGGCGATTGGACGGAGTTTGTGAGAGCAGGCATCTGAAAATACTGAATAACATTAATGATCTTAGTTGGAGAGGCGTGAAACGTAGGTTAAACCACTTGATATGTCATCCATACCCTCTATGTGTGGCAAAAGTATTTACGAATGACATGTTAAGCCGTTTGACCAACGCTTCATGCCTCTCAAGCTAGGAATATAATTTTTCGGTATTTTTAGATTTTTCGCCTCGTAATTCTCGTCCAATCGCCAGCCGTTGATTTTATTTTCAAAATCCAAAGGCACATAACATACGGCAGACACAATTTGTAACTTCAAAAACTACAATATAAGAAAGTATCAAGGTCGTTGGGACGCAACAAGCCGACATGTCTTTTTTCCATACACCAAGTTTGAAAACTCAGTTCTCTCCTGTTGTAACCAAGGCTCAATAACCTTCTTCTAATCGGCAACACCACTTGTGTCTTCCGTAACCTTACTGTTATCGTTAGTTAAAGAAAGCAGTAGTATCATATCGGTACCTTCAATGCAAAACCCTTAAGACATCTTGATATCGTTATAATCCCTAAAAATTAAACTGCGTTAAACACTAAGTTATATATATAAATTACAAAAGAAAACATAGACATAGCAAAAAATCTACAATGCAAAACAGCAAATCGACAACGTCCATTGAAACATTTACAAAAGCAATCTTACGTATAAAACCTACCAATGCCTTATAATATGGTAACATGAAACTTTTAGACCGATAAATATTAAGTAACATGTTGGACCGTGTCACGTTCATCTTAGACCTAAACTTAGGTAATAACTGTTGCATAAAAGAAAAGATTAATAATGAAAAATAACCCTCAAACTTGTGACAAATCATGGTTGCCTTAATACAATGAACCCTTATGTTTACACAATAAAATTAGCCTATTATGATCTTGTATTAGAGCCATGACAACAACAAATCTTAAGGTTACCGTTTAAATCACCAACACATCATAGGTTGTTTATTAGTTTTTTCATCTTATGGATACATATTCAACTAACAATGTTTAAATACTAACACCTTTTGGTTTGCTCGTGTCGACAACATCAGATAATCATTTTAGACGACACCATGCAATGATAAACAATGTTTACAAATAAGTCCAAAATAGGAATAGGTAAAACTCCATGAAAGATACTCATAACCATATACGTACCTTTTCGTATTTTTGGAGTAATATATTTACCGGGGAAACCCTTTATCCAAAAAAAATACTGGCATTTTTGTATTTTCTACGTAGATCAAGTACCCTCAAGGCTATTTAAAAACCATGCAAACAACATTTCATGCAACAAAACTTGAATCCACTTTGTAAACCTTCTACGAGTATGATTTCTGCAGACCCTACGTTAACAAAAGGTATTAGCAATTGAATCGAGTGGCCGATTATTACGACCAAAATTGAACGGCCAATCACCTATACTTATTTAATGCATGTCACAAAAATGCACATACAATGGTTCTTCTAATCAGTAAAGTTATTGGTAACCTGTCATTCTTTCGAGGCTTAGAAAGTTAAATTTGCAACCCACACGATAGTTCTTCTAATCTATAAAGTTATTGATTACCTGTCATTCTTTCGAGACTTAAAAAATCAGATACACAACCAAACCGAAACGCTAAAACTGTTAAAAATAAAATGCAACAACAGTCATCAAATTCTCACTCACAACATAATGATCCTTTTAAACTATGCACATGTTTTGCTAGACACATTATAAACGACGGTAAAATTTTAAGCGATAAACCTTAAACAACATCCTTTTGGCTGCTTTAAAAGAACTTTGGCTTCTAGACTATAGCCATATTTTGGCTCACACATTACGGTGAACATAAAATAAAGGCAATTTTATACAGGCCGACGAACAAAAAAAGACCATTCAAATAGTTGACAATGATAACATCAACAATGATGATGAACACAGTGACTGTTATCAATTGAAAATACCATCATCAAAGAGAAAACGTGTTTCAGATCAAACTAAAAGAAACGACAATCATGATGGTCTGAACCTGGAAAAGGAATATTAGTTTCAAGAATAAAGGGACCATGGGCATCATATCATGTAAAACGCAATGTCGATGATAAAGTATAGTTCTTGGAAGAAAGACATCCAAAATCCATTTCATCACTAATATTGGCTCTTTTCATAATCCAAATCTGAGAAGCTCAAAAGACTACTCCAAGTCCTTTAATCTTGATAACCGAAACACACTTACTATCGTCACCATGACTCTACGCCTCTATTGATTTTTTGTAATACTCGTCTTCTTTTTGATGAAGATATATTAATTTTTGAAAAATCAGAATCGTTACAGTAATCGCCATTATGACCAGTATCATATCATTTGGTAGACACATTATAAATGACAGGAAATTTTAAACGATAACCCTTAAATGACATTCTTTTGGCTGATTTGAAAAAGACATGTATAAACGGTGACAAAAAAATAAAGGCAGATTTTATACATTCCCACAAGCGAACAAAAACAAACCATTCAGATAAACAACAATGATGATGCTAATGATGATGATGAACACAATGATTGCAATCTATCAAAAATACCGTTATCAAAATGAAAACATGTTTCAAAGAAAACTAAAAGAAATGATAACCATGATGGTCTGAATTCTGACAAGTGTATATCAAGTTCAAGAATAAAGGGATCATCATTATCGGATCACGTAAAATGCAACATCGATGATAAAATATAGTTCCCGAAAGAAATACTAAATGACCACACCCGTTGTTCATCTCTTGTTTCTAACCACTTATATGAATTGACAAGCTACTGTATTTTTTTCAAAAATTCCTAGTATGCCTAACCATTTTTCAAAAATGTTACAACATAAGGTGTCGGAAACAGGGTCTGCTGGAACATTGCTAATGTTGGACATGATCAGACCCATTTAAAATTTTCAGAAAAATATGGAAAAATTCTAATAATTCATACACATGATGAACTTGCTTCGGTTCGAATTTCATCAAAAAATATTATGTTTTGCTATGTCTGCTCATCACATCTTCACAATCTAAACTCTGGTCCTAAAACGCAGTTTCGACAACTTTTTTGTAAAAACCATTTGACCAACTTTTACTTACTTGAAAATCCATGAGGCCTCTTTCGTTGGAAAGCAGACTCTTTGAAATTAATTTTAGAATCCGGAAAATCTAGAAAAGCTCTTAAAATGACCAAGTTATGATACTCACAAGTCGACTCAAAAATCTGTCAATATTCCTATTCCGAATTTACAACGGTCAACCCGTCCAAACACATCGAACTCTAACTCATTAAACCCATTTTAAAGAATCAAGACCATTAGTCAAGACCGAAAGTGTACGTGTAATTTATTAGTTGTAATTATAGTTCTCGTTATACTTGTTTTAAGTCTAACCGACTAACTTTATATTTTTATCAAAATTACCCATGTAACCCATCATCAAGATTAAGACATCTAGACGCGAACGAAAGTAAGAGATTAATTCATTAGTCGTAAATTTCTGTTTTAGTTAATATATTTTACGGCTAGTCATTGGTCATAAACATAATTGTCCAATCCTTAAAATTTCGCCATGTTGACTTTTTAGTAAAAAAATTCTTAAATCTGACCCGTCCTAAACGACCCCCCAAATTACGTTTTCACGACTCAGACTCTAAAGCTTTTTGAAGCGAAACGACACTTCGGACAACTTTTTAGTTTTAGCCGAGACTCGAAACCCAACAGAAAATAACCAAAATACCCTTTTCAGTTTCTGCAGAAAACTATCATATATATATATATCTATATAGGGAAGGGATCAAGTGAGAAGAAAAAATATAATGAGAAGAATAAGAAAAAATAGGATTTCTTCTTATCATTCTCATTATAAGTTTTCTTCTCATTTGATCCTTACTATATATATATATATATATATATATATACTAACCTCAGGCCCGTCCGTTGGACGGTTGCATAAGAAAATATTATAGGATATTAAATGGATTAAAAATGTATATAAATTCACTATTAGCAAAGATAATTTAAATTTTATATTACCCAATTTAGCATACAAACACTTGTTGAACACCAATAAGTTCACAAGCTGTTAACAAGAGTCCTATGCATTATCCTTGTGATTGTGCCAGAACATCCGAGTGATACTTATGTACTCACAATGAAGATGGAAATCCTGCTTGAGCCAGCATCAAACAAGCTCTTGGTAGGTGACTTGCGAGATTCTATAAGAATCGAACTTGTGTCAACTGGAAAGAAACGATGGTGCGATTCAATGTGAATCAAACTTATTCCAGGAAATGAATTGACGACTTAATAACCTTCAATCGTTTTATGCTTTTGAATTACGAAACGCATCGGAAAACTATCGCAATAGCTTCATGACCCACCCGAATAATGTAAATATATATACATCACAACCAATCATGTAGATGGTCTTTTACATAATAATAAAGTTGAAACCTTCTTATAACTTTGATGCATGAATTTAAGCAAATGCATTCAAATAATTGGTCATACATGTAAATATGAAACAATGAGGGAAAATATTACCTTCTTACATATATCATATGACTACCTGCAACGGTGCCACATACTTTATATTATTTAGCTACTACATTCACCTTCAATTTCATGTGACGGATTATATTTCAAATCATCAAATAACTCTTTATATGACAAATAACATAACAAAATTCGCATTTCAGCACTTATGCAAAACCTCTCTCATAAGTATTTAAGGTGCTCAGCTGCAAGTTCTATAACTTTTGGAGCCGTAAAGAATCTGACATTTCATTAACGCTTCAAATTTTCCAAATCAAACAAAAAGCGCCAACAAAGGATTTGTTCCCATCTTCAAAGAAAGTCTTGATAGAACTATACAATTTTGGCCAATGTGCACACTTTCTTACTCATAATGTAAAGTTTTATAATGACTACATAGTTTGGTCAAACCTGATTACAAAAGTTATAATATTCAAATAATCATAGAATTTTTAATGATCAAATTGTATAGTAGGTTTTATGCATTGACATTACATGTTGGGACACTTTTGACTCGCCTGACCATTTTAAATATCTTTAGATAAATGTTAAAGCTTATGTACATTTGATAAACCGTAAAAAAGTACATATACTTTATTGTGGACAAAAAGAAAAAAACTTATAATGTATAAAGATGGACGGGTTAGCTCCAAGAGTTCATATAAGATGTAAATAATGCAAAACAATAGATACATTTAATAAAAAATAGTATAATGATGATAAAGTATAAAACATGATGCCCGATTCTTTTCATGCTACAACATAAACATGCACAAAAAACTATCAATAATGATGAATACACCTTGTTGGTCAATACATGATATTAGATTTCATGCTACAACTTTGCGTCCTCCAACATTGCCTTCTTCTCTGTATTCTTTTCGTCTAACTCAAACTTGGCCACTTTGTTAGACATTGTGTCATCTGCCTTGGCACTTTAATTCAAGAAAATTGAATAATAATAAAGGAACAACTTAGAATTAGGGAAAAACCTTCACATTATTTCAAACCATCAAGCTCAAGTCACACATGTGTATTCTAATATGGTTTTAACAATGCACTATCGAAAGTCAATAACAAAAGTCAAAGGCAACACGGATAGTTCAAAGATTATGTATTAAGAAGAATTAAGCTCATTTGTGTATACAGATTTAGATCACTCACACCTGTTAAGGTTGTATCACAATCCCATTAATGTATAATATTAAAGAAAACTTAAGCTCATTTGTGTAATTTGACTTTCCATTTTAGCCAAGAATGTTTAAAATCTGAAGAAAAAAAAAGAATTACCAAAAGGTGGGATGGATGAGTGAAGAAAAAAGTTCTTCATAATCTCTCCTTCATTAAGCAATAATGCAAGTGTTGATGGCACAAAACTAAGAATAAACACTTAATCATAGTTCAACGGCAACTTGTAAGCTGGATCAGCTGCCGCAAATGTTACA
>BQNB010044197.1:0-45031 GCA_026074375.1 Tanacetum coccineum | reverse complement strand
TTCCATCCAATCTCTCTAACATCACAACCCACATCTCACTCTTGTTCTTGGTTTGATCATAAGATTACTAGTATTCTACAATTGTTCATATTGTTAAACAAGAAGATCAATTTTATTATCCTTTACTTGGCTATTACCTTGATGTGTGATTAACAACGATTGCCAAATAACTTTAGCCGTTTTACACATAAAAATTCTTTCGTATTCCTTTTTAAGTAAAGCATTATAAAGAACCATTTTAGCTTTATTATTTTTTGCAAGTTTCTTTTTAAGATCGTCGGATTGTTCTTCAAAGGGAACAACCTCTAAAACTTGGGTTTCTTTGTTTCTGGCAAGAGGTGGAAAATCATCATTCAAGATAATATGTCAAAGATCTAAATCTTTTGCTTGCACATAAGTTTCAGATCTATTTTTCTAATATATAAAATGATCACTTTCAAAAAGAGGTGGTCTTTGCATAGATTTCCCTTCTAGATATTTATCCGAATCCATAGATCGATTCAAGCTTTAATGTACAATATACGTTAAAGATCTTAGGTGACCTTGGCTTCAGATACTAATTGTAGAAACTAGAAGGGGGGGGGGGTTGAATAGTTTTTACCATTTTTAAATTAAAACTTAGATTGTTTACTTATGTGAATTCAAGAGATATACACAAGTGTATATGATAGCGATGCAATAAGTAAATAAGTAATCTACAAAGTATGAACAAGTAAAGATAAGAAAGATCAAATCGATGACACAATAATTTATAGTGGTTCGGCTACGAAGCACCTCTTCGCCCTACTCCACTCCCCAAGTACCCAACTTGAGAGTTATATTCACTATGTCAACAAGCTCCTTTTATGCGGAGAAAACCGTACACGTCGCTTACACTTTTTCCGATACAAAGCTAAATACCGAGTTCTACTTCGAGATAGAACCAATCTAACACACTTTGTATTTTGTGGGCTAAATAATAACCTATCATACACATATGATATACACAACACACAACAAAAGATATACAATATGAATGATTATCACAATTGTGATGACACAACTAAACTATTAACACTTAAAGCTTGACGTCTTCGTAAGTGTTTTTCACTAAAGAGTGGAATGAGTTAATCACTTGTAATGGATTATATGACAAGTATAATGATCAAAGAATATAAAAGATAAAAGATGTATGTAAAAATATTTGTCAAGAGTTGTCTTAAAATGAAGACTTAAGGTTGCTATTTATAAGCAACACTTTGAAATTCAAATGCTGTCCCAGACAGCTGGATGGTGCGACTCACGGATCCACCATCAGCTGGATTCATCCCTTATTACGGTGGATCCGTGGGAGGAGCTAGGACAGCTTTTGTCATTTTATGATTAACCCAAAATCTATACAAAATATTGTTTTGTACTTAATAAAACTTGTTTATTAGATTCTTCTAGAGCAAAATATTTCTTATCACTAATAACGAAAGATTTTCTAGATTTAGGAAGATTTGGAAAGATTGTTTCCACTTATGGTTAATCTTATTTTGTCTTACATGATTAATATAACTAACTTATAATTAATCATGTGTTAACTTATATCATTTGATTAGAAAAGGTTTATGCAAATGATAATATTTTTCTTTAAGCATTAACTATGTTTAATAATGCCATATTCATACCTTAAGTGATTTGTCGTCGTCAAGTAAACTTTCGACTAAATAACTTGTTTACGTAAACTTTTATGTAGTATGAAATTATATTTGTTATTATTAAAACATGAAGATCATTAAATATAAATAACGTTTTTGCGTGAATATTTGTATTAACACATTCCGTATGGCATTGGAGAGTTTGGTTGATTTTTAATCTTTTCAACTCGTTTGGTTAGAAAATAGGCAAAGTTGAAGGGAGTACTTGTTAGAATGCAATACATCATGTGACATAATGATGCAGGAAGAAAATTTGAGTCATTTTGAGTGCCAAAGGCATTGTCTTGAATGATTTTATTCCAACATCACATGTCATGACGAAGTTCTTCTTTGAGAATTTTGTTTGAAAAAATGGTTTGTCCTGTTGTGATTGATTGAATAATTTTATTTGGTGTTGAAATGTGTGTTTGATAAGGTGTGTTTGACTCTTGATTAATTCTTTGTCTATACTAATCGATACAGACTAAAGCTGGTTTTCTAAGCTAACAGGACACTTTCATCAACAAGAAGCTATAGTATAGGATCTTACAATTGACTTTCCAGCTATATAAAAAAATACAAAGGAGGGTTTAGCCTCGCATGTTTTAATAAAAGCATGAAGATAAATCAATCACACAACACATAGACATATTGAATGATTAATAATAAATAACATTACTTGAATTAAAACATGGATCCAAGGTAGTACAATAGGGTTGCGAGGACCTAAAACGACATATGAAGATGCTACAAAAGCTAGGGTTCGTCTCCCAAAAGTTATACAGAGTTACACACTTGAAACCCTAAAAACGAGTTTATATTTATAGGCGCGTGTCCTTTGTACTTCTGACGCCGTCACCATATAGGATGGTTCTAGATCCACTTTAAGTCGGCCACGTCCTGACGCCGTCGCTGGATCTCTGACGCCGTCACCATGAATGTCATGACGCCGTCGCTTTATGGTTGCGACGCCGTCTCCAGGCTTTGAGTGAATAATTCTTCATGGTTCTTGGTGTAGAGTCGTAGTCTTGTCTGTTTCTTCTCCAAATGAGCCCAAGTCACGTGTATTTCCTCTAAATGCCATCATAAAGTGCTAAAAAACCTAAAATACAAAGTACTAATGCACATAATCTGCATATTTGCATGGATTTAGGGGGTTAAATGACCCCAAAATAGTGTATAAAATGACACCTCATCAAATACTCATACACTTAGGATTTGCTTGTCCTCAAGCAAATAGGCTTTTCTACCTAGACAATAGCAATATTAGGGTCTTTTAACCTACTCTTTAAAAGTAGTTTACAACACAACCTTCTAGACCTCGTAATTTAAAAGATCGAAAAGATACCACTAGCACCTACATAGTGTTTGAGATTCTCTCATTCACTAGGGTGTATTATTAATTATAACATAATGGGCGGGAATGAAAATCCAACACTACATTACCTGTCATAGCATATAAATTACCATAGGCTTGTTAAAGGATCAAACTTCTACCGCTAGGTGCAAGCATTATTCATTAATATCTAAAAGGTATTTTAAAGGGTTGTAGGGTGTAAGTGTAAGATAACATATATGGAAACAGAAATAGATGGGATACATTTGGGTGGCTTTGGGTGAATTTAGAGTGGAAGGGTTAGCTAATTATTTATACAAATACACACTGGTTTGGTTGCTAAGCCAAGACTCGGACAAAGATATACAAACTCTACAAAACTCTACATCAATCTTTTTCTTTTTCTTTTCTATTTTTTTCCTCTTTTTTGTTTTGTTTTTTGAATAACATAATACATCACTTGCGGCTTATAGATGCACCCCTATACTTGAACTTTTACATACTTTACAAATGAACTATTCTATTCTCTGAATTGAGGTGGATCAACATAACATGGAGATCATCTAACGATCATATGGGAGTATTGACTTAACTTTTCTTCCCCATTCTTCCGCGAAATAAATACTACCATGAATCCCAATCCTCCTAAAACAGTATTTACAAGGATAAGAACTTAGCAACCGTGTACTCAAATAATTAACTTGGGTTAAAACAATAATGTACTAAAAGCGAGTACATACAAGGTATGCTAAGGTGATTTGGGTGTAACGATTGGTCTAAAGGGTGACAATGCTCTTCATTAATAATTTAGAATCCACCAGAAAATTACGAGAAACGTGAAAAAAGATAGGCTCGGAGGGTTGTACTAGAGGTATCCTGCACTAAAAATGAGTGCATGGCAAGGGTGTAAGATAGTTATATTGTCGGTGAGACCATCATAACAGTTACATGTTTAAAACATGAGTTAATCCTAGTGCCTCTTATCTAGCTAAATACTTATAGTATATGCGGTCATGTAAGGATGCTATCACAAAAAACAAGTTCTAGAATTTAATATACTACCGGTATAATCATATGATTTCAAACCAATCTCAATGCTCCAGAAAAGATGACTTTAGATCATAGTACAACAATCCGTAACGACGAATAATGACACATATTGTCTGCATATGTCGAACCTTACTCGATACAAAGCTAACGGTTAGAATCATCTTGGGTATCAAAAATGGACACCCGAATTCCTATAGATCTAAAGGCAAACCTCACATTTTAGGGGTGGAATTCTAAGGGTTTTTATGCTAGTTATATAAATTCCTATCCATGAGATGCTATTAATACTCAATTTTTGTCGGTATGTGTCATAATTTTTTTTAAATTTTGGTCAAAATGACCTTTTTATGCTATGTTTCGATATATTACCCATCATTTTAAGGAACAAGGCAAATGACAAATGAAAGAATAGTTTCTAAGGCTTATTTCCCCTTACACTTAAGTTGAACATTGTCCCCAATGTTTTATAGAAGTACCCGTAAAGACGAATAAAGGAAAAAGAAAACAAGTAAAAAAACTAGTACTCCCCTGGTTTGCTCAATAATGGAGAAGAAACACGCGATAACTGGTTAAATCGTCCTCCAAGAATCATCCAATGAAATTTCCTAAGAACTTCCAAGCTTTTTCTTATCAAATATAACCTGTAATCAAAGACAAAGACAACTATACCAAGCATAAAATCATCAGGATATATATAAATACAATACTAGTTTAGGGTTTTGACTATACGAAAGCAGTAAAGATAGGATGAGAGTAATTATATAATTATAGGTTTATGCAGGTTTACAAAAGAATTACAAATCTTAAATATTGCACATTTTATTTTTCAGAAATACTTGAAAATTTTGAAATTTACATAGCTGGAGATGCGACGCCCGTAAGTAAATCTTGACGGTCGTCTCCAGCGTCTGTGAAAATCTTTCTTAGTTTTTAATGAGAAATTTCACTGCACGCAATTTTATAAGTCATTCTAAAGAAAGTACTGCATAAAAACCTGGAATTAATCATAACAATCATATGACTCAAAACTGACGCGAATTAATCTATAATTTATTTTAAATGTTTTAATTTGTTCTAAAAACTGGATGTTTCCCCTACACTCTTTTTGTTGCAAAATACCTTTGATTGCAGAATAATTCAAACATAACAAAACAAACAATAAAGAATTAAAACAACAGACATTCCTAATATGCGGGTAAAGTAATAATTGGGTTGCCTCTCAAAAAGCGCTTTTTTTTATTTACAAGTCTTGTAGCTAGAATCGAAGTCACACGTCCTTACGTGACTTCTCCTTCATCATCCATTCCAGTTAAGTACTCAAGTCCGAGTTTAATGGTGTATTTATAAAACCCGTCTTCTAAGTCGGATGGCTTCTTACATCCTCTATCATAGTCGCCCTCACTAAGTATTACCCTAGATGATAATAAGTCATGACCATCGCTAGACAACTCGCTCCTCTCTGGGCCCTTATATGGTGTTTTAAAGGTAATCTCTTTAATCCCATCCGTGAAAGTCATTAACCCGTATTTCCTATTTATAGCTAGGCATGCGATCTCAATGAAGGGCGATCCAAATACTACGTTTGGCAAGCTAGGATCAATATTAGTCTTAATACTTTCTAGGATGGTGAAATCCATGACGTAACTCATACTTCCTATAAATACGTACATTATCAACTTCATTAATCATGAAATTTTCCCATATACTCATATCCATCTTTTTAATAGTGTTATATTAGGCCCATAAGGGGGGGGGGAGGGGGGAACATTTTTTTTTTGTTTTTGTTTTTTCCATGGTTTAGGTCACATTAATGTATGTGTTAGCCGTAAATATATGTCCAATCATGCAAGGAATCTTAAGGTTTCGTGGGTCACCCTTTTTATCCTAAAGTCATAATTGAGCGAGCATTTAGGCATTTCCTTGATTCAGTTGATTCATAACTAATTTCTATATGTCAATTAAATCTAGTGGCTCTTCAACATCTAAACCATTCTATTCCTTGTCATTTCTTGTCAGGCCCTTAATTATTAACAACAGTTGTGTCTTTCAGCTTCAGTTGCGGTGTATCTCTTTATTCTTCATTGTGTATCATGGTGTTGGTGTCTTCATGGTTCCCCTCTTTTCCTCGCTCTTCTTCTTCTTATTTGTCATTTTTAAGGGTCGCTGCGCTGCTTGAAAACTTATTTGTGATGGTATTGATCAAACCATGGACATGGGTTGAGCAATGCTGGTCTTCAGTTTGGTAAGAACGAGCAGACAAAACTAGATAAGTACTCAGTTTTAGGTTCTTAACCGTGTTTCTAGGTATTGTGTCCACTATATTCGATCGGTGATGGCCTTCAACACTGTGTCAATTTTGTTGGTCATCTCACTCTGTTGTTGTTTGAAATCGGCTTCAAACTTAGACAGTCTAGCGTCTTGAGATGCCATGAAGTTGGATACCAATCCTTCTAGATTTGAGTAATTGTTAAAGCTTTGAGGACAGTTGTTGAAGGGGGTGATCCACCCCACTACTCTAAGGGTGGCTCCGCCGTGTACCAAACCCTAAGAACGACTTCAAGATTCTTTCGAGGGTTACGGGTAGGTGTGTTTGATTTTGTTTTTCTTGTTTTATTTTAGATCGAAAGAAAGATTGAATATAACATGTTTGTTATGATTCTTTCTTGATTTTCAGATATAAAAGAGAAGGGTTTTTCTTCTTCACATATCTATGATGTATTTTCTTTTGTGTTTAGATCTTTGCATGTCTACATATCTATTTGAACAACACGAAAAGAAAAGAGAAACTAAGATCTTTCTTTTTCGACTCTGAGGTTTTGTTGTTTGATGAAGGATGTGAGTATGCTAGTTATGTTATGGAGGTGTTGTTGTTTCGATTCTGAGGTGTTGTTCATTGAATATAAAAGGAAGGGATGATATATAAAAAGAAGAAGCCATAGAATGTGGAGAGGTCGGTTTGGTTTTTGGGATTGAGATCGTGCGTATATGATATTTATAATCGTAAGGAAACTGGGAAAGTAGCATCTCAAAGGTCCATGATGTTTTGCATTCTTGGCTGTTACTTTTAGATTGAATTTATGGTTTTTAACACCCCCAAATTTACACGCAGCGGAACCAACAATTTGGGTGTTAAATAAAAGTACAATAGTCGCAAGAAATAAAGAACGACTCAAAGAGACGTTTTAAAACAAACAACCATTCCATTATTATTGTTCAGAGTTCAAAAGCGTAGTCCCAAGAGATCGTTACCATACATAAAACAAGTTTGATTTTAACAAACTAAATTAAGTTTTTGTTAAGGAATGGATTTTTAAAGTAATGCACAAAATGTTAGCGCGAATCCTCCTCTTTATTGCCTCCAAGTCTCCAGACTTCAATTACCTGAGATGAAACATGCTAAAAAGTCAACACGAGGTTGAGTGAATTCATAGGTTTTATAAGTAATAAACAGTAGAAAGAGGGTTGAACACAAGCATTATAATATTCATAAGCATCATATAGACTTGTTGATCAGACAAGCTAATAACCAACAGTTGCATTGAGCTCGCGACACCGATCCCATTGACTAATTCCATAAACAAATAATAATAATACAAGAATGCCCCCAGGCTAGGTATTTCGTCAGATACCTACTTAAATCTCCATACAATATGTCCGTACATTGGGAGTGCTCACTTTCCGGATTCAAACTTCCCAAAAACCGAACCGGGTTGTCAAGCCCATAGCGCTATTAATTGTATGAGCGGCTACCCATCATAGGTAGTTGACGGCTCACGATTGGGGTCTTATGACGAAAGCTACTCAAGCAACAACATATATTCACATACGGGTCCAAGCATAGGAGAAAAACCTACTTGTGTTCGTTTTATAAAAACTAGCATGCATCTCCCTCGCGGGGTTTAAGAAAAATACTTGAAAAGCGAGGCTATGAACTCACTGTAAGTCAAATAAGCGATGAGGATCGAGAAGCTGAGTATATAGATCGAGAGAGATCACCAACAATCACCGACAACCTATAGGAGTGACGCGACTTAGTACGTAGAAAGTAACAATACGTAAAAGTTAACGAATATAGGATTTGTCTTTAAGATTTATGCGCAAATGGCCTTCTTGACTTAACTAAAGTATTTTGACTCCCAAATTGGATTGAATCTTATTACTATGTAACTTAAAAACACCTCTCTACCAAATTTCGCCGTTTAATTCCAATTTTAGGTATGGTTATCTACACATTTGTCATTTTTAGTCAAGACGTAAAAGTCGCAATTCTGGAATTAGCTCATGTTTAGGGGCCTGTATCTACCAATCTATAAAATGGTTATTAACTCAAGGTATTCCCTTTGAAATCCCTTGAAGTCTTGTTTTACAAACATTAAGCCAATCACTCTTCATTTACCCAAACCTCTATGGGAATAGATTTCTTACTAACCTACAGTCAAAACAGAAAGTTGGACCTGAATTTTTTTTACTTTTAGCCATTTTAATCATAAACTACTAATTCGATGATAGCAAGGCTGTGAGGCACAAGTGCTGAAGCTTCCCTATATGTCCTAGCTATTGACCCATTCTTAAAACCCCAAACATATAAACTCATAAACCCGGTGTTTAAATAAGTTTTCTAAACAGAAAGTCCAGTAACTGACCAGTTTAATATTTTGACCATATATCACTCATAATAATTAATTGGTTGACCATCCAAAACTATCACTCAGGCCAATACATATATCTATCGACCATTACTTTGTTTACAGACCCTAAGCCAAAATGTTTGAGAAAACAACACGTTTTGCTACTGTTTCAAAACAGTCTCTATAAAATCCAACCAAACCTATTTCTAACTCATTTAAAACACAATCAACTCTTATGCAAAGCCACAACACATATCCTAAACATATCCCATACTCATCAATATATATTTTTATAGCAAGTAATAATATCAAAATAGTCTTATAAGAAAAATTTAGGAAAAGTAAGAAAGATGGCTTACTATAATGATTACCCAAAACAAAAGGACTTCTTTACACCAAGACTTGAATCTTTACCCAATACCTCTAGAACATCATCATTTCTTCATGCAATAACTCTATGAAAACTTGAATTAATTCAGCCCCAAATGTGGTTATATGATGGATTTTTGATGGGTTTTAAATATTAGGAAATGGATTACAAGAGTTATGGTTTAACTAGTATTATTTGTGATTGAAGAAAATTGATATCTTTGTTGTTCTTGGTGTCCTAGTTCACGGCAAGGAGGAGGGAAAGAGCAAGAGTGTGTGTAAACTTGGTAAACAATGGGAGGAAATGAAGAGCACATTGGTTTTGTTATAAAGAATGCATGCAAGGGAGTTAAGACAAGTGTCTTAGACACTTGTCCTAAGAAGGACACGCCACAAAGAGGTGGTGGTGATGAGTTTTTGAGTTTAAATTTTTATAAACTTTGATGTTTAGTGTATAATTTTTAAGATAGGTAGGTAGTTTTGAGGCTAACGGGTATCGACGTAAAATATAACGAGAGTTAAGGCGAAACCACGAAGTAAAAACGAATATGATAAAAATAATTCTACATTAAACGGAATACTTTTCTGAAAAGTTTAATTTACGTACGGTTCAAGACGAATAATTGTTTTAAGCATAGCTTGAATTTAATTAAAACGACGATTTCAATAAAATGTCTAAATGTAAATAAAAGTAACTTGTTTAAAATTTATAAATTAATTATGAGATATTAAATAGTAGTGACCTTAAATACGGGGGTTTACATCTACAACAATTTGTAGCAACAACATACTCTGCTTCAGTAGTGGAGTTGGCAACTATAGTTTTCTTTTTACATTGCTATGAAATCAACCTTTTTCCAAGCAATTGACAACCTCCTGTTGTGGATTTCCTATCAATGCTAGCTCTAGCATAATCACTATCAGAAAAAGCTTCTAAGTCAAATGGTGAATCCTTAGGATACTAAAGGCCCAATTTAGGTTGACCTTTCAAGTATCTAAAGATCCTCTTCACATCATGAAGATGTGATACTTTTGGAGTAACTTGGAACCTTGAACAAGCACAAACAGCAAACATTATATCAGGCCTAGAAGCTATCAAGTACATTAATGATCCAATCATTGATTTGTATAAATGAACATCCACACCTGCAGCTTCTTCATCCTTGAGCAATGCCTTGTCAGTCTCAATTGGAGTGCTTGCTGTCTTCATTGTGACAAAATCAAACTTCTTCAATAAATCAGCCATATACTTGTCTTGGCTGATGAAGATTCTATCATCTCTCTGCATGACATGTAACCCTAAGAAGAAAGTGGGCTCCCCCATATAACTCATCTGGAACTTCTTGTGCATCAAACTTTCAAACTCAACACATAAAGACTTCTTTGTAGACCCAAAGATGATGTCATCACATCACATGTATAACTAGGATATCACAGTTGGTCGGTCTTGATAAACAATAGTCTTATCAATGATCCATCTTTCTAAATCTATTTTCTAATATAAGTAGGTAGGAAACGGGCTTATACCAGGCTCTAAAGAGCTGATGTAGACCATATAAGCTTTTTTCTACCTTATAACTTTAATATTGGATCTATGGATTTCAAAAGCCAGGAAGGTTGGCACACATACACCCTTCCTCTGCAATGATTACCATATAAAAAGGCATTGTTCACATCTATCTGGTACACAATAAACCCCATAAATGATGCATAGGCAAAAAATAATCTGATTGCTTCTATCCTAGCAATAGGAGCAAAAACCTCATCATAATCAATTCCTTTTTCTTAGGTGTAACCTTGTGAAACAAGTCTTGCCTTGTTTCTAACTACTATTCCTCTCTCATCTTTTTTGTTTCTATAGACCCATTTTGTTCCAATGGCATGCTTGCCTTTGGGTAAATCAACTAATCTCCAAACCTCTACAAACTAAACTATAGAAACTCATCTTGCATTGCCTCTATCCAGCTTGGATTTGTCAAATCTTGTTTCACCTTCTTGGTTTCTATTTGTGAGAGAAATCAGGCAAATAAGCACTTTTGATAATTTTTTTGATTTGTTCTCCTCTGCTTTTTGATGTAACTGACCATAGCAAGTTCTTTAAAGATCTTGGTCATCCTCCTTGTTTGAGTAGCTGAATTTATGTCTCCAATGATCTGGTCTTTAGGATGATCCTTATGAATTTTGGTTGTGGGAATATGACTGACATTCATGGTGGTTTCCAAGTTGTTAAGGTTAGCCTCTGCACTCACATCTTCATCATCATATGCACCACTAAAGATACCAGTATTTAGAAGATCAGCAGTATCCTCTAAATCAGGCATAAGAGGATCAGTAGGAAGATCATCAGCATTAGTAAAACTTTACACAGTAGTACTAACAGATAGACTAGCAGTACTATCTCTGTTAGTGCTTGCTTAGCATTACTTTTTCTTTTGAACAAGAATTATCCATGAGCTCTAAAAATCTTTGGTATTTTGGTCATTTCTTTATCGTGATAGCTCTCATCCTTATATCTTTGACCATTTCTTTCACCTTTTATTTGCTGGTTTTTTGATTTGGTCTTTTTACCTAGCATCATAACAATGCATTCCATCTGAGCTCTTTGGACTGTCATAAAGTAAAGGTAGCAGAATATATTGTTGAGTATTATCCTTGATACCTGCATTCTTATTAGTTTGATTCCCTGCAGTAACTGGCTCATAATTCATAGAGTTTGTTAGTAAATCAATATTAAAGAAGAAATTGGTCCATCCCTGCAACTTTGGGTTTGTTTTCAAGAAATGTTATGATGTCAAGTTTTTCCTCTAACTTCCTAGTTCAGTGTAAATACCTAAAAAGCCTTGCTATTATAGTGTATCAACAACGAACACCCTATTTCAGCCTTCCCATCAAATTTGCCTAGGGGATCTAAGGTATTAAGAATAGTCACATGACACCCAAAGGGTCTCATAAAACTTATACTAGGTGGTCTAACATGTAATAGTTCATAAGGTATCTTGTTGTAAGGCTTCGTCACTAAAACCCTATTTTTAACATAACAAGCAGTACTAACTGCTTAAGCCCAAAATGTAGTAGGTAATAATGAATCTGCTAGCATAGTATTAGCTGCCTCTATTAGTGTCCTATTCTTTCTTTCAGCAAATTCATTTTGTTGTGGTGTTCTGGTAACACTAAACTCCCTCTTAATCCCTTTCATCCCACAAAACTGATTCATGTCATTATTTTTAAACTCAGTTCCATTGTCACATTTGATGATTTTAACCTTGTGATTTATTTGGTTTTCTATGCCAGTAATAAAAGTTTTAAGGATCCCACTAGTCTCATCCTTAGTGGCCAAAAAGAAAACCCAACTAAACCTACTATAGTCATCAGTGACAACAAGGAAATATGTCTTGTGATTGATACTCCTTACAGATGTTGGCCCAAATAAGTCCATATACAACATTTGTAAGGGTTAGCTGATAGAGATTACAAGCTTGGTCTTACAAGAAGCTTCATATTGCTTTCCCTTCTAACAAGCAACACAAGTATGGTCATTTTCAAAAAGCTTTGAAGGCAAACCTCTAACAAGGTTTCCCTTCACTAGTTTGTTCATAGTTTTAAAGTTTATATGACCAAGCCTCCTATGCCATAAATTAGACTCGTCTATTGTAGCCTTTGCAAATAAACAAGTCAAACCTCTTGAAGGAATAACATTCTTTAGATCAAAACTATACATGTTGTTCTGTCTGGGAACTTTAAGCAAGACTTAACTTTCATCAAGTAGCTTAAAGTCAAGAGATAGAACAAGACATTCAGTCTCAGTGAAAAGAACATTGTTTTTCTTGTCACACATTTGTGAGACAGAGAAAAGATTAAACTTAAGTTCCTTTACAAAGTATACATCTTCAAAGTCTAATTTCCCGTCCCATAACTTTTACCTTTCCTAGTAATGTTACCTCCTTTAGGACTCTCTCCAAATGCAAACCAAATCCACCATCAATCTCTTGATAATTTTATTAAGGAAGGGACTTGGTTTCATTATATGCCTCAGAGCATCCACTGTCATAAATCCCTTGATTTGTAAGTATATGTGGATTACCTACACTCAAAAATGAGAAATTTAGTTTCTTCTTGGGGACCCAAGCTCCTTATCTTGACTTGACTGTGGCCCCTTGTAGGATCAACATAGTCAAATCTTTTAAACATGTATGATCCACTGTCTTTGGAGGTATGGTCAATAACATTTCCTGTTGGTCTCCAAATCCAGCATGCTGAGGACTTAACAGCATTTTCCCCATATCCCACAGCAGCACTAACTACTGCTTTTGGCCCAGTAGTAGTTACATTGTTAACCCTAGCAGTTTTAACTTTTTCATTAAGATTATAGGTTTTAGCTGCTGATTTTTGGTTAAAAGCCCTTCTTACTGGTGAATGTGCTTTAAAATAAGAATATGTTTTGGGTAATGCATCATTCACTTTTGATTTAGGGGCAGCAGTATTAACAGGCCTGGCAGTACTAATTGATGCTGCTGCTCTTGGAGAGTTTTGCTTAGCAGCATTAACTGGTACTTGTCCTAACTTTGTTGCAACTGCTGTTGGAACAAAATTCCTTTTAGGATGTGGGTGAGTCAATTTATTTTGGTGGTTCACCCTCTGAACATTGTTCCATACTGGTCTAATTTCCCTTTGACCAGTAACCCTTCCCTTATTATTCAACACAGGTTTTTCTACCATTTTATTGTCATGAAAATCACAGTCTTTGATTAAATGGTTGAAACTCCCACATACAAAACAAGCTTTCTTTATAAACTCAAAACCATTCCCTAGTTTCTGAGTCATCATTCCATTCCAGTTTCTTCTATTACCCCTAGGACTTTGACTTTTCCTGGGATACTCTACTTGCTTATGTGTGTTTTCCTTATTAACAGATTTCACATTCTCATCAGATTTGACAAAATTGATTTTTGTAAACTTTGGTTTTGTCTGATCAGTTTTAGGTCTAAACACACTATTATTATCACTATCAGTGTCCCAATCTTCAATGATAGGAGCACTAGGCCTAACAGTTTTAGGCTTTTCTACAATATCCTTACTAGTCTTAGATATACTAGTTTCAGTTTCACTCACTTTAGTCTTATAGACAGAATCATCTAACCCAGCAAAGGATAAGTCAGGTCTTGAGGGCATGTAGTTCCTCGTTGTTGATGATTTGATTTACTGATTTTGTGTGTGTTGTGTATATGTAGAGTTTATGTTGCCGTTTCTTGTACTGGTGGGCTACCCTTGTCCTAATCCATTTGTTTGTTGTGTGTTGTGTTATGTGTTGGTGGTCAGGAATGGTTCACCACTTTGTATGGGGGAGTCGTTTAATATGTTTCGACTTAAGCCTTTCTTATTTATTGTATTTATGGTAAATCACGTGTTTTTTTTTCATGGTGGGTGGGGGTTTTTGCCTTTAGAAGTAATGTCCTGGACGCGTTTTTTGTTTTTTTTGTCCGATGTGGGGCCTTCCGAGAACTTCGTTTATTTTTTTGTTTTTTTGTTTCTGACGGCTAATTTCTTTCTGTTTTGAGTTATTTTTTTTAAAATTAGGCGCTGGTATTATTTTGTTTTTTGTTTTTGGTGTTTTTTTTTTTTTTTGGATCTTTTGGAGGCGGTGGGGGGGGGAGGTGGTGGATTGTTTGTAAGGGTTTATTTTTATATATTAGAGGTAGGTGGAGCGCAGGGTGGAATCTAGGAGGGTGGGAGGGATGGGGGGAGGACTTAAAGGGCTGGGGGCTTAGGGTGGGCTGGGAGGGTCCGTATTTTATTGGGTGACGGCGGAGGGGTGTTTGGAGGTGGGTGGTGGTGATAGTAATTGGGATAAATACTTGGGTAAATGGTGATGTCTCAACAAGAAAACTAGGGTATGCAAATCGTTTTTTTATTTTTTGTTTGTTGGTGGTCGTTGGTTGGGGGGGGGGACGTGGGGGGGAGGGGCGGGGCGTTGGGGGGGGTGGTGGTTTGGTTGGTGGGTTTGTTTTCACCCCTGGTATTTATGTTTGGGGGTGGGTTGGTGTGTTGGTTTGTTTATTTTGGGTTGGAGTTTGTTTTATTATTTGGGTTTGTGAATGAGGGGGGTTTTTTATTTTCCCTCGTAGAAGATGGGTTTTTTGTGGGTATTTGCTAGGTGGGGCGAGGGCGGAGGGGGTATGAATTTTGTCTAGCGTGGGAATTAGATGAATAAGAGGGAGGGAAAAAATTTTTACTTTTTATTGGGGGTGGATTTGGAATGCTGGGGGCTTAGACTGGGTCACTGACTTCACGGATTTGTATATTGTGTTTTGTCTTTTTTTGGTATTTGTTTGTGTTAGGTGAGGTTGTTTTTGTGTGGTTGTTTGGGGCGGGGGTTTTGTTTGAGTTTTTTAGATGGGTTAAATTAACTTCTTTTTTGAGCACGGGTGGGGGTGCTTATCACGTAGTTAAGAATTACACCTATTTCGTAAAGTTATACCGATTTTGTATTGATGTGATTGCATGATTTTCAGGACCTAGTTAAATAACTGTTTAAGAAGCTGTTTGGGGTAGAGCAGTAAAGATGGGTTGGGAGAGTTGGCACATAGCGCCAGAACATTTTAATGTTGGTGATAGCGTGGTTAGAGGGGGGTTCTAGTGTGGTGAGGTAGGTGGGACGGAGGTTGGGGGGGTGGTGGGGGTGGCTGATTAGCAAAAGTTATGACGAGGGGGTTTTGTGTTGTTGTTTTTATTTGGGGGCAGGGTGTGGGGGGGAGCTGCGGGGCGTGGGGGGGGATTTTTTTGTGGTATGGGTTGTTGTGTGGGGGGGGTTTTTGTGTGTATTTTGGGTGAGGTGTGGTGGTGGTTGTGGTGGTGGTTTAATGGGGGTGGGGAACAAAAAGATAAAGACGAGTGTGGGGAGTGGGGGGGGGCTCTTGTGAAGGGGGGGGGGGGGGGGAGATGATTGATGTGGGGGGGGAATTTTAATTTGAGGGGGGGGGTTGTTGTGGAGTTGTGTGGGTTGTTTGGTTGGTTTTGTTTTGTTTTGTGTTGTAGTTGGTGTGTATTGTGTTTGTTTTTTATTTTTTTTGTTTGGGTATTTTGATTTGTTTTTTGTGTTTTATAGGGTTAAATACTAAAGGATATAGTATGTTTGTGTTATTGTGAGGTTGTGTTTTGTTTGTTTTTGTTTTCTTTTTGTTGTTTTTTATATTTTTTTTTAGGTTTTTTGTTTTTTTTTTTTTTTTTTTTTTTTTTGGTTTTTTTTTTTTTTTTTGTTTTGTTGTTATTTTTTTGTTATTTGTTGTTTTGTTTTTTGTTTTTAATTGATTTTGGTTATTGTTTTTGTGTGGTGTGATTGGTTTGGTGTGTTGTGTTTTTGGGTTGGTGGGTGTGTAGGGTGGGTGGTGGGGGGGGTGGGGAGAGGGGGGGGGGGGGGGGGGTGGGGGGGCAGGGGGGTGGGGGGAGGTAATAGGGTGAGGGGGGTAGGGAGTGGGGGGGGTGTTGTCGGGGGGTAGGGTTTTATTTTTTTAATTTTATTTTATTTTACTTTTATCATCCTGTTGGTATTTTTTTTTATTTTTTTTTTTTGTTATTGTTGTTTTTTTTTTTATTTTCATGGACAGGGGGTTAAATATCTCGGGTCTTTACATCCTTTTAATTTTCCTTGCTGCTTCGATTTATAGAATGTTTGGGTTTGTCGGGTGGGTAACAGAGTAATGAGGAAATCGAACATAAGTTTATGGGCTTGGGATTTTATTTGAGGAGGGTAGAGTAAAAAGTAAAATCGATGGGGATTTGGGGGTATTAGTAGTGGAGGAGGTGGAAGTTTGAGTAAGGTGTTTTTTGTATTTGTTTGGTGGTTTCGGAAGGCGGTTGTGGGTTTCTTTTTTTTGCATTATTTATTTTTTATTGGGTTTTTTTGAAGGAGAGAGGGAAATTGCGGTTGGAAGAATGTTGGGGGGGGATCACGAGATAGTAAGTGTTTGGAGCGACGTTGAGCAATAAATTGAGAGTGTGGGGGGGGGGGGTATGGTGTAAGTTTGACTTATTTTTTTGGGGTGGGCGGGGTGGGGGTTCGGGGGGTTGGTGGTTGTGGGGGGGGGTTTTGTTTGGGTGGGGTGGGTGGGTGGGTTTATTTAGTATAGACAGGGGTGGAGGGCTCCCGGGAAGTGTAAGATTTTTTTTCTTTATGGATATGATTTCCGAGGAGATTGAGTTAAGGAATTTACATGGAAGACATTGAATTGAACAATATTTATAGGTTTAATATGCCGTTGTACGTATGCGGTTGCTGTGAATAATGGTGTGGAATTTTTTGGGAGGAACATTGTTTGGCTGTCGGTGGGGCTTTGATTTTGTGTAATAATGTTACAAATGGGGGTCATTAGATAATGTATAGTTATGGGGTATAGGAAACCCGTGGTATTTTCCTTGAACTTGGTTTTAGTATAAAAATAATTATATATTTAATTTAATATTGGACTTGCATATGGTTTATTTTTGCGTCCATAAAACTAGTGATGGCTTTCTCTAGTATAGAGTTATAAAATTTTAATGCTTTTAGATGGGGGGTATGAGGGGTGTTTCGTTTTAATTTTTAAGAGATTTTGTAAAAGTTAAGAGGGTGCTTTTTTGGTTGGCATTGTAAAGAAAGTTTAAGGATAAGTTAAGAAGATTGAGTGGGGTGGTGGGTGTGTGTTGGTTGTGTTACATATGGTCGTCTTGGGTGGTTGATTAGGAGGGTCGGGGGGTGGGTGGGTGGGTGGGTGTGTAGGGTGCGGTTCGTTGTTTTTATTTGAGAATTTTGTGGGTGGGGGATGTGGGGCGGGGGTGGTTAGTGTTTTGGGGGTGGGGGGGGGGTTCTGTAGATTGTTTAGGTGTGGATCAGGTCCTTTGGGTTTGGGTGGTTGGAGGGGGGGGGTTTTGCGGATTATAATTCTAAAAATAGAGGGCCGTTTTTGGGGGGTGTGGTTTTTTTTTTCAGTTTTTTATGTTGGCGCATTGCCGAAATTATTAGATGCACGAAAAGGAAAAAGATAGAGGTGCGCCCGCCGTCGTTATTTGTGAGGTCCACCACGTGGCGTATGGTGGCCCGGGTGGTGGGTGCGGGGAGAGAAGATTGAGCGGGCGGTATTTCAGGGTGGGGGGAAGTTGGTAAGGTAGGTGGGTTTTTTCAGCTTGTGCTATTTGTATTGATGTGGGGTTGGTTCGGTTCTGGTGGATGGCGGGACAGGATTTTATATTATATTTTGCTTATAATTTTAATTTCTACATCGGGCTGGTTCGGTCACTTTTTTCAAATTTATAACTTTACTATTTCCGCTTATTTACTTCAGCTTAACCTTGATTTTTATTGGCTTCAATATCTCGATCACAAATTTTTGCTTATAGTTATTCCTTGATTCAACTAGTGTAGCCCTTAATCAAAAATAAAAACCACATTATTTCTTAATTTGATGTTCTTTGTTCAAAACTTTATTTTCGTTTAATTCACGTTATTTTTTTGCCTTTTTGCCATGTTGGTTTTTTTTTTATGGATCTATCTTTGTTTTGAAGGGGATGGGTTTTGTTGATTAGTGATGGTTTTTGGGTTTTGGGTTTTACTTGTAAGTAGTGATTAGTAGTGAATTTTTTTTTTACATTGGTTATGATTTTTTGAATGTTGATTGGATGGAGGAGAAGGAAAGGAGAGGAAAAGATAGGGTTTGTTTGGTGGAGATTTAGAGGAGCATTTGTTGAGAGATTTTTTTAGAGATTGGTGATTGGTGGTTTTGGGTGGGTTGTTTGTTTATTCTGTTTGTTTTTCGACTAACCAGAAAAAGGTAAGAGAGAAGAACCTACAAATAATCTATATTAACCACTTTTTTCTCTTTTCACAATTACACCAAATCAAATCTTCTCTTCACACTCCAATCCACCTTTCCCTTAATAATTTAAACATACATTTCTCCTCCAATTTTTACCCTATTCTTTAATTCTTTTTCAACCATTTTACATTAACATATAACTTACTATTCACCTCTAATTCCTTACTCTCCCCCTATACACCACCTCTTCACACAAACTACATTACATCAACATTTTCCTATCTTTTTACCCATTTTTTATCCACTTCTCTTCACCAATTTTTTATTACTTACACCTCCTTTTTCTTCCCCACACACTTAATAACTTATATTTCAATCAATTAACATCTTCTTTCTATTTTAATTAATTTCCTAATATTTTTTTAAAATTAAACATCTAAAACTTTCTAAACCCATCTTTAAACAACCCATTCCATAAAAAATTTACCTACTACAACTCAAAACACTCAACAAATTTTCAATTCACCTATCCAAACCCAAACCAATTAACAATCCCTATAATTATTTTTTCCATTTTAACTCCCTTCCTTTTCTTTTACCATATATTTACTTTTCCACATTCACACCCCTCTCACTTCCCCATTTTTTTCTCCTTCACCCACCCACCTCCCCTTACATTCCCAAATCCATTCCTCTTACCCCAACACACCAATCAATACACTCAACCTTTTTCTTCCCCTTTCTCCCTTCTTTAGTTAATTCTTTTTTTCCCACCCGCCCTTATTTCCCCAATCTTGGGAAGGGGGAAAATGAAAAAGGAAAAGGAAAAGGAAAGGGAGGGAAAAGAAAAAAGGAAAGAAGAGAGAGGGGGAAGAAAGTGAAAGAAAAGGAAAGAGAAAAAAAATGGGAAAAAAAAGGTGGGAAGAAGAAACAAAAAAAAAGAAAGAAAGGAAAAGAAAAAAGGGAAAAGAAAAAAAAAAAAGGAACAAAAAAAAAAAGGAAAAAAAGATGGGAAAGAAGAAAAAAAAAAAAAAATGGAAAAAAAAAGGGAAAAAGGAAAGGAAAAAAGAAAAAGGGGGAAACAAGAAAGAAGAAAGGAAAAAAAATGAGGGGGAAAATAGAAAAAAAAAAAAAAAAGGAAAGAAAAAATGGCCTAAAGGAAAAAAATGAAAAAAAAGAAGAGAGGGGAAAAAGAAGAAAAAAGAAGGAAGGGGAAAAGAAAAGAAAAAAAAAAAAGTAGAGAAAAAGAAAAATGAGGTGGAGGAAGAAAAGAAGAGGGAAAATGGAGGAAAAAGAAAAAAGGAAGCAGAAGAAAAAAAAAGGAAAAGGGGAAAAACGGGGGCAGAAAAAAGAAAAAGAAAAGAAAGAAAAAGGAAAAGAGGGGAAAAAGGGGGAAAAAAGGGAAAAAGAAATCAAGGGGGGGAAAAGAGAAAACAAAGGGGAAAGGAGGGAGAAGGGGGAAGGAAAAAGGAAGGGGAAAAAAAAAAAAAGAATTGAGAGAGGGGGGGAGAAAAAAAAGGAGGGGAAGTGGAAGAAGAAAAAAAAAAAAAAAAGTAAAATGGAAGAAAATGGAAAAAAAACAATGTAAAACGTGGTAGTAAAATAGGTGAAGGAAAAAGAAAATATTTGGATGGAATGAAGAAAAAAAGGAAAAAATGAGGAAAGGGAAGAAGGAAAAAAAATGAAGAAGAAAAAATTACTAGATGTAGGGGTAAAGAAGGTGAAAGAAAATGGAGGAAGATGGCCAAGGGGGAAAAAAAAAAGTAAAAAAAAATGAGGGAAAAAAAGAAAGAAAAGAAAAAAAGAGAGGAGGGAAGAAGAGGAAGGAAAAGAAAAGGAAAGAAGGGGGAAAAAAAGGAAAAAAAAAAAAATACAAGGGAGGGGAGCAAGTGGTGGAAGAAAAAAGAAAAAAAAGGGGAAGAAAAAGTTATGGGAAGGGGAAAAGAAAAGAAAAAGGAAGAAGGGAAAAAAAGAAGGAATGAAGAAACAAAGAAGGAAAAATAGACAGGATTGAGAAAATGAAAAAAAGAAAAAATAGGTGGAAGTGGAAAGGTGAGGAGTGGAGAGGTAAAATAAGTACAAGGGAAAAAAGGGAAAGAGGAAAAAAATGGAATTAAGGAAAAAAAAAGGAAAAAGGAAATTTCAATATTATTTAATTAAATAATTTTAAATTTAAAAATAAAAAAAAATGTAAAAAAGAAAAATAAATGAAAAAATTAAAAAAAACCACTTTATAATAAAAAATGGGGTAAAAAATTAAAAAAAAAAGAGATAAAAAATATAAAAAATGACAAAATGATAAAGAAGTTTTAGAATATAAAAGTAGATAAAACGACAAAAAAGAGTGTTTAAAAGGCAAAAAAATGTTGCGAATATTGGTGAAGAAAAAATTAGAAGTTAATGAGGAAATTTGATTTAAAAAAAATAAGAAATAAAATAAAAGGAAAAGAAGGGGAAAAAAGAGTTTGGGAAAAATTAAAGAAAAAAAAAGAAAAAAGGGAAAAAAAAGAAAGAGAGTAAGAAGGTATAGTGAAAAGGGTAGATAGGTGGAGAGAAAAATAAAAAAAATAGTAGAGTGGAAAGGAAAAAGTGAAAATAGTGTGGAAGGAAAAGAAACGAGATGTTAAAAAATTTATATTTTTTAAAATTAAAATTATTCAATTAAACTAATATATATGTTAAAAAATTTTTAATCAAATATTTTTAATTTATAATTCTATTTTTACACTTAAAAAAAATCTACAATTAAAAAATTAAAATAAAAAAAAAAATAAATAATACAAATTAAATTACCAAATATATCTAATCTAAAATCTATTTAAACTTTTATTTTTTAACTAACTATCACCTACATAAAAACAAAAAACTAAATCCTCAAAATTATTTTATCACTTATTTTACAAAATATTCCTCAAATCACATCAAATACCTCAACTTCACAACAAAAATTTATACACTCTTTGAAAGAAGAAAAAAGGAAAAACAAAAGGAAGTAGAAAGAAGGGAAAAAGAGGGAGAGGGGAGAAGAAAAGGAAAAGAGGAAGAGGGGGGAAAAGGGAGAAAAATGGAATGAGGAACAAGGGGAGGGGTGGAGAAGGGGGAAAAGGGAAGGGGAGGGAGGGGGTGAAACAGGGTGTAGAAATAATGGAGAAAAAAAGAGGAGGATAAAAGAAGAAAAGAAGGGAAGAGAAGGAAAAAAGAAGGGGAAACAAAAAAGGAAAATGGGAGGGGAGGATAAGAAAAATGGGAAGGAGGGAAAGGGAAAAATGGAAAGGGGGAAAGAGAAAGGGGGAAAGAAAAGAAAGAGAAGGAGGGGAAAAGGAAGGGAGACAAAGGGAAGAAGAAAAAAAGAAAAGGAAAAAAGTAAAAGGAAGAAGAGGGGAGCTGGGGGACGAAACAGGAAGGAGAGGGGGAAGGAAAAGGAAAAATTGAGTAGAGGGGAAAAAAATAGGGGTGGGAAAGAGAAAGGGGAAAAGGAAGGAAATAGGGAAAGGGGCAAAAGGAAAAAATTTAAATACATTGAGGTTTACACAAATTTATCACATATTTATATTTTCCTTTTTCATTCAATTTTAACCACATAACATTCATCTCCTCCACTATTAATTTTATTTTACCCCTTTCTTTTTTACCAAACCCATCATTATAAACAGAAATCAAATTCCTCCTCATGGGTAGGGAAGATGAAGGAAAGAGAGATAGAAACGTTGGAGGAGGAAAAAAATAAAAGGTGGGGGGAGGGGGGGGAAAAAAGAAGAGAAAGAAAGGGGAAAAGAAGAAAAAGGAAAGAGGGGAAAGGAAAGGAAGAGAGAAAGAGAAGAGGAGGGAAAAAGGAAAAGGAAAAGAAGGGAGAAAAGAAAATAGAAAAAAAAGAAGAAAATAAGAAAAGAGAAAATTAAAAGGACGGGGAAAAAAAGGAAAGGGATAAGAAATAATAGAAGAGAAAAAGGGAGGGAAAAAGTAGAATGAGAAGAAAGAGAGGAGAGTAAAAAGAAAAGAAATAGGGAGATATAGGGATAATAAAGAAAAAAGGAAAAGAGTGATAAGAAAAAAACTGAAAAACAGAGAGGAGGAAAGATGAGGAGAGGGGGAGAAATAAGGATGGGGAAGGAAAAAAGGGGGAAAAAAGGAGACAATAAAAAAAAAAAATATGAAGAAAAAAGGAAAAGGAAATAGAAATAAAATGAAAAAAAAAGAATAGGAAGAGTAAAAAGAAAGGAAGGAAAAAAAATGTACCAGAGCAGGGGAAAAAAAATAAAAAAAAAGAAAAATGGGTGAAGGGAAGAAAATGAGGATTAATGAAGTAATGAAAGTGGAAGAAAAAAAGAAAAGGAAAAGTAAATAGGAAAAAATAGAAAAGAAGAAAAAGGAAAAAGATAAAAAAATAATGGAAGGAATGAAAGAGAGGTAGAGATGAAAAAATAAGAAAATGAGGGAATAAAAAATGAACGGAGGTATGGGGAGAAGGGGAGTAATGGGGGAAAAAAAAAATAAGAGAAAGAAAAAAAAATGGTCATGAATAAGTAATGTATAGAAAGGAAGGAAAATAAGAGGGGAAAAAAAAAAATGGGGAAGGGAAAAATGAATGAAGGGGAGAGAGAAAAAGAAAAAAAATGGAAAAATGAAAAGAATGGAGAAGAAATAGAAAGGAAAAAATAGATACAATAATAAATATATAAATGTGAAATATGTGATATAATGAATAAGGAGAAGAGAGGGGGAAAAAAAGAAAAGGGAAGGGGGGTACAAAGGGAAAGACAAAAAAAAAGGGGGATGAATGTAATGGGTAGGTTAATAAGGGGAGAAGAAGGGTTGGTTGATGAGGGGAAGGGAAGATAAAGAATTGGAAGGAGAGGGTTAAAAAATTAAGAAGGAATTAAATTATTTTATATATTTTTTGTTTTTCTTTAGTTTCGTGATAGATGGGGTATTGTTGGTAAGGTATTTTTAATTTTATGTTATTTGGTTTTAAATGGGATTATGAGTAGGATTAATAATGGAATGATTAATGTATTTGGAGTTGGTTTTGGGGGTTGGGGGCTTGTGGGTGGCTTTGGGGCGGGCAAATAGTGGGGGGAGGGGGGGGGTTGGGGTTGTGGGTGATTGAGGAGTTGGGGGGGACGGCGGGCGGCAGGGGGTTGGAAGTTCGTTTGTGCAGCTTGGGTTTCTCTTGCGCGTTAGGGAAAGAGCGGGGGATCAATACAAATCAAATATTATCGCGGATGTGCAAAACTATGGGGGGGTGGGGGGGGGGGAGCGGTAGGCTGAAGGGCTGGAGAGGGGGGAGGGGGGGGGGCGGGTTGTGGACCGTTGGGAGTTTAGGTAGCAGGCTGTGGCGTGTTATGTAGTGATGATATATGGTGTGTATGTATTTATACTTACCAAATTAAGTAAAAACAAAAATATGGGTTTATGGCTATTCTGTGCGGGGTTTGGTTCTCGGTGCGTCTTTTTGAGGTGGTTTGTTCGTCCGGTTGCTGGGAGTTTTTTATTAGATGGTGGTAAGGGGTAAGGGACTGTGTTGTTTTAGTGTGGGGGAAAGGGGAGAGGGTAAGTTAGTGTGATAAGTGTGTCTAAGGGGCTTGGGATTGTTTGATGGGAAGTGGGCATCTTTACTTTTTGGGCCCACAACCACATTCCTACTTTAAACTACTAATTATCCTATATATTACTCGGGGGGGGGTTTGGTGGGGGGCCCTTTTTGATATCCCGCTTCCCCTTATTTTTTTTCCTATTACATTTTCCTCATCAACCCGATGGATATGCTTTTCCTTAATATTTATATATACAAAAGCGATTTTATTATTTTACTTTATTTTTTTCTTCTTTAATTTTCGTTTTCCTAGGTTGTGCCAATTTTGTGCAATTGACAATATTTAATAAACAACGAGAATAAGAAGGAGAAAGGAGAAAGAAAGGAGGAAATATACAAAAAATAAAATAAAAATATACTTTATAATACAAAATAAAATACATAATAATAAAAATAATTTTGGCACACTCTCTCAAAGGCTAGCCTCTGTTGATACGGATCTGGTCATTTGTGTGGAATGGGTGTGTTGTCACTACATATTAGTTGGTGGATGGATCTCTGGAATATGGGCTTGATGGAGGTGGGAGGTGTCTGGGTTTGTGTTCTGGATTGGTATTTGGGATTTATTGGGGTGGATGGGTGGGGGGTGGGGGGGGGGGGGGCGAGGGTGGTTGGTTTTTTTGTGCTGGATTCTGTGAGTCATTGGCATTGGTTGTTCTGGTGATTTTTCTTCTTGAATTGTTATAATTTAATATAAATTAGTTAATATTTAAAAAAAATAGAAATAAATATATTTTAATATATTAAAAAAATTTAAATAACAGATTATATTTCATATATTATAAGTTTCACGAGGGTTTTTTTTTTTTTTTGAGGGTTTCGGAGGGTTTTTTTTTTTTTTTTTTTTTATTTAAAATTGTCGAAATTTTTAATTTGTTATAGTATATTTAATATAAATGTAAAACTTACATTGCAGAATTTTAGTCACATTCACAGGACCATATATCTTAATCCATAAAAGATATGATGGTGAGGTTTTCACCTCTAGAAAACCACATGAATCTAGTTTTCAAAACATTAAGCCAATCATTCAACTCATTTACCAATCAACGGGAAATAAACTTTTACTAACTAAAGGTCAAAACAGAATATTAACTGAATTTCTTACTTTTGTCGTTTTAGTCATAACTCCTAATCTAAAATAGAAATGAGGTTAATTACAATTGGAGGAGTTAGCTCATGATGTCTAGCATTCAACCAATCTTTAAAACCTTGACCTACTATAAAATATCCTGGAGAAAAACATGTTTCCCAACAGCAACTCCAGAATTGACCTCCTAACGTAAAATGACCATAACTCCTTCATCCGAAATCGTTACAAAAGCGTCCAATTCTCCATATGTACCTAAGACCTATATCTATCCACCCATGTATTTTGTTTACAGACCCTAAGCCAAAAAGTTTGAGAAAACTACACGTTTTGCTACTGACTCAAAACAGTCCGCAATTCACCATTCCAATCCAATCCAAAACACTTCTAAATCCTAATTTAATCTATCACAAGGCCAAATTACTTCAATGCAATCTATCCCATAACCATTTTACCTCACATACACTAACTTACCAAGATCAATTGAAAAAAATTACATGCATGATCATAAAAATAATAATCAATAACATGCATTCACTAGAAAATTAAAGCAATAGAAAGAGGGTTTAAGAAAGTATTTTTAACTTACAATGGGATGGTTTAAATGATCAAACACAACCCTAGAGGGTGTTATGTTGGGCTGCCGAAAATCAAACACCAAAACCAAACACCTTAACTTGATTTTATTGCTTCAATCTCGATCACAATTGCTTCTAGTTCATTCCTTGATACACCTAGAGCCCTTAATCAAATAAAAACCCTAATTCTTGATGATCTTCAAAACCTTTATTTTCTTTAAATCACTTGCATGTTGGTTTTTATGGATGAGGGATGGTTAGGGTTTATTGTAGTAGTGATTTAAGGTTGAATGGAGGAGGTTTGGTGGAGATTTAAGATTGATGATGGTGGTTTTGGGTTTTCTGTTGTCGAACCAGAAGAGAGGAAAGGGGAGGGGAAAACGGATGGTTTCTAATTTTTAGGAGTGTGTGTGTTTTTAATCGTTGGGAGTAAGTATATATATAGGGATGATTACTTACCAAAATAAAAATAAAAAGGGGATGTGGGTTGTGTTTGTTCGTCCGGTTATTAGAGAGGGAAGGGAGTGGGCTTTGGCCCATTCCTACTTAACTACTAATACCTATAATTCTCGGGCCCTAAAACCTTTCCTAACCCGATGCTTTTTCCTAAAACGCGATTTTCGTCTAGGTGCAATATAAAACACGAGAAATACAAAAAATACAAAAATAAAAATAATTTGGCACTCAAGGCTCGTATACGGAGTCATTGGTTTCTTGATTGTTAAAAACAGATAATTTCAATTATAAGATTCACGAGGGTTTTAAAATTGACGATTTTAATAAAAATCGATTAAGAAAATAAAATGAATGATTAAAAATTTATAATTTAATTATAAATTTAAATTAAGTAGTGACCTCAAATACGGGGTTTTACATCCCAACAGCAACTCCAGAATTGACCTCCTAACGTAAAATGACCATAACTCCTTCATCCGAAATCGTTACAAAAGCGTCCCAATATGCCAATGTACCTAAGACCTATATCTATCCACCCATGTCTTTTGTTTACGGACCCTAAGCCAAAACGTTTGAGAAAACTACACGTTTTGCTACTGACTCAAAACAGTCCGCAATTCACCATTCCAATCCAATCCAAAACACTTCTAAATCCTAATTTAATCTATCACAAGGCCAAATTACTTCAATGCAATCTATCCCATAACCATTTTACCTCACATACACTAACTTACCAAGATCAATTGAAAAAAATTACATGCATGATCATAATCACCAAACCAAGATCATGCATTCACTAGAAAATTAAAGCAATAGAAAGAGGGTTTAAGAAAGTATTTTTAACTTACAATGGGATGGTTTAAATGATCAAACACAACCCTAGAGGGTGTTATGTTGGGCTGCCAAAAATCAAACACCAAAACCAAACACCTTAACTTGATTTTATTGCTTCAATCTCGATCACAATTGCTTCTAGTTCATTCCTTGATACACCTAGAGCCCTTAATCAAATAAAAACCCTAATTCTTGATGATCTTCAAAACCTTTATTTTCTTTTTTTTATTTATTTTCTTTAAATCACTAGCATGTTTGGTTATTATGGATGAGTATGTTTAGGGTTTATTGTAGAATGATTAAATTGAATGGAGGAGGTTTAGTGGAGACAATTAAATATGATGCAGGTGGTTTTAGGTTTTTTTTTTTCCTTTATGTTGTCGAACCCTATGGAGAGGGAAAGGGGAGGGAAAACGGATGGTTTTCCGAATTTAGAGTGTTGAGTTTTTAATCGTAAGTGAGAAAGTATAAATATAGGATAGAAACATACCAAAATAAAAATAAAAAGGGGATGTGGGTTGTGTTTGTTCGTCCGGTTATTAGAGAGGGAAGGGAGTGGGCTTTGGCCCATTCCTACTTAACTACTAATACCTATAATTCTCGGGCCCTAAAACCTTTCCTAACCCGATGCTTTTGTCCCTAAAACCTGAATTTTACGACTAGGTGCAATAAAAAACACGAGACAAACGAAAAATACAAAAAATAAAAAAAATTTGCCACCTCAAGGCACCCCGTTAAAAAAAAAAAAAAACGGAGACATTGTGTTTCTCGATTGTTAAAAACGGATAATTTCAATTGTAAGATTCGCGAGGGTTTTAAAATTGACGATTTTAATAAAAATCGATTAAGAAAATAAAATGAATGATTAAAAATTTAAAATTTAATTATAAATTTAAATTAAGTAGTGACCTTAAATACGGGGTTTTACATCCCAACAGCAACTCCAGAATTGACCTCCTAACGTAAAATGACCATAACTCCTTCATCCGAAATCGTTACAAAAGCGTCCAATTGGCCATGTGTACCTAAGACCTATATCTATCCACCCATGTCTTTTGTTTACGGACCCTAAGCCAAAACGTTTGAGAAAACTACACGTTTTGCTACTGACTCAAAACAGTCCGCAATTCACCACTTCAATCCTCAAAACACATCTGATCCAATTTAATCTATCAAAGGCCAAATATACTTCAATCAATTATAACCATAACAGATTTACCTCACATACACTAACTACCAAAACAATTGAAGAAAAATTAACATACATGATCATAATCACCAAACAAATTCCATGCATTCCACTATAAAAATAAAGCAATAGAAAAGGTTTAAGAAAGTATTTTTAACTTACAATGGGATGGTTTAAATGATCAAACACAACCCTAGAGGGTGTTGTGTTTGGCTGCCGAAAATCAAACACCAAGACCAAACACCTTAACTTGATTACTTTGCTTCAAACTTAGATCACAATCACTCCTAATTCATTCCTTGATAACATTATAGCCCTTAATCAAATAAAAACCCTGATTCTTGATGATCTTTAAAACCTTTGCTTTCTTTAAATCACTTGCATGATGGTTTTTATGGATGAGGGATGGCTAGGGTTTTGTGTAGTATTGATTTAAGGTTGAATGGGGTAGGTTTGGTGGAGATTTTAGAATGATAATGGTGGTTTTGGGTTATCTGTTGTCGAACCAGGGAGATGGAGGACAAGGAATTCGGATGGTTTTTCTAATTTTTAAGAGTGTGTGTTTTTAATTAGAGTGGGTGAATTTATATAAGGGATAAGTCTTTGTTACCAAAATAAATAAATATGAATGGGATGTGGTTTGTGTTCGGCCGGATTTTAGAGGGGGAAGGGAGTGGGCTTTGGCCCATTCCTACTTAACTACTAATACTCTTAAATCTCAGGCCCTAAAACCTTTCCTAGTCCGATACTTTTTCCTAAAACGCTATTTTCGTCTAGGTGCAATATAAAACACAAGGAAAAACAAAAAATACAAAAATAAAAATAATTTAGCACTCAAGGCCCGTATACAGAGTCATTGGTTTCTCGATCGTTAAAAACGGATAATTTCAATTGTAAGATTCGTGAGGGTTTTAAAATTGACGATTTTAATAAAAATCGATTAAGAAAATAAAATGAATGATTCAAAATTTAAAATTTAATTATAAATTTAAATTAAGTAGTGACCTTAAATATGGGGTTTTACACAAAACATTAATAATCATAATTTTTAGATCAATCACGAAGGAGTTCTTGTTCTTACGTAAGGTTACATGTGAAGAGAATGAGGATACACTTAGGTCCTTGGTAGAGGTTTTTTAACGAAAATTGAATGAACAAAAGTCAAAGCGTCAAATATATGAAATGAATATGAGCAAAAGGATTGAGTGCCTTGAGAATTCTTAAAAGGAATGATAAAATACATGACTAAAAAAAGCCATTGGAAACGAATAGTTTTTGAAAAGTCATCAATTCTTGGGAACGGTTGTAGTTTCATTATGATTAGCTTATCAAGTTCGCGAGGTCGATATACATTCGAAAAGAAATCCATATAACAAATTATGAGTCGAAAGAAGTTCATAGCCCAAAGAAAAAATGATTCGTACAAACTAACCGACGCAAGACGCTATGTCGGGATACACATAATCCACCTCATTCACAATCATTTCACTTACATAAAGAGACGTCCCAATCCATGTAAAGTTGAATGAATTATGAAACTTTTGGTACCGGCGTTATAAATTCCTTATTCAAATAAGAAGCTCCCAATTAATTTCAATAAGACAATTATAAAATCATCCTACTTAAAGCATGGCCGACACAAAACACATATCCAAAACAATGCTCAATAGGAAAAAAGGAGTGTCCTACTTACGCATGATTCTTCAAATCATAAGATTAACAAGAAGAGTAATGAGACGTTAGTCGCCATCATGTACCAAAGGTATAGCAAAATGCACGATCCGAGGTGATAAGATAAACCGTACTCCCATCAATTGGAAAGATTTCAAAAAATTGGATTACAAAACAACATACTGATTCAAAAAGCGTAAGAAGAGTGTTCGGAACTCGGAGTCGAACATAATATAAATAGTAGAATTGACAAAGTACACCGAATGTCAATATTTTCAAAAAGAAAATAAAATAAGTCCTTAATGTTTCGTAGATCACCGCATACCGTCTCATAAAATATCAAAGAAAGAACATATTAAGACTTACCATAGTACTATACACCTATGTAAGTAATTATCATTACATAAACATTTCTGCCCTTTGCAATCTGACTTAATGGACCTATATTTCAAAATCCGTAATAGGTATAAACGAACGGTTTTCGCCTTAAACAAGATGTTAGACTCTAGTTTACTGAGATTACAAGATAAATACTCAAAGTGTTAAGATCCTAAGTGAAGTTATCATTTTACGCATCATTAGCCAACACTAATATTTAAAACGTTTTCTTGTTCTATCGTTTTTAGCATAATTCCCATTTTATAACTCCGTTTGACCCAAGACGAAAGCCCATGTTTAAGTTTATCTAAATCCTACAGGTTTTAATTGGAAAATGGGGCATATAGTATGAAAATATTGGTCTCAAACTCATTTTGAAAATTGGGCACAATTTATGATTAGTTTGGCCGTTCTAGTCGTAACTCATTCATCCAGAATAGTTATGGCTTTATCCAAAGAACCACATGGTCCTCATATGTTTTAACCTTCACCCATATAAAAACCCAGTAGCCTAGCCTCCAAGTCAAATAAAATTAGTTATAAGCCTAACTAACTAATTAAAAAATAATGGGTACATACTAAGTTTGTTTCCACGGTTTTGGTCGTATCTCAACCATCTCGAAGAGTTGGCGTTCCTTCCAACTCGCCACTAGGTACTAACATATTAGACTATTCATTAATGCAAAGATACAATAGGATTTAAGCCAAAATTTTCCCATTAAAATACCAACTTTACTCAAAAGTTCTAAAAATTGCCGAAAGTAACCATAAATAGTCAACACTTATATGAATTACTATTATATATATAGAGATGGTGATGATCCCGAAGATAAGCGTAATAATTTAAGAGGAGAGTAGCTCATATATGTACAAGTATCCTTATATAATACTAGTATTGACGTTCGAGGGAGAAAATAAGAAAACAGGAAGTACGCGATAGTCGGAGAGGTCAATATATAACCGACCGATATAAGTCAAATAGTATGACGTCATAAGATAGACGTACGAGCGCAAAATAATAACCAAGCATTATATATTCATTATTAATATAATAGCAATAAGGATGCAAAAATGGAGCATATTAGTTACCTGGGAGCAAGCAAGCGCGGATATCGGACAATGGTGAAGGACTCTTAAAATTTTTCAAAAAATGGTTATAGTCTAGGGTTTTGAAAATGACCTAGTCCGCTATAACGAGTGCTCTGATACCAAAACTGTAACACCTCCCCCTAAAAATCACACGAGGTGTGACGCAACGGAATACCACTTGGGCGATCTACTTCATAGTTCGATAACACACAAGTTACAGAAGTTCTTTCACTTGAAAGTACTGCTGAACCTTTACACTAGCAGTACTAACCTTAGTTAGTACTGCTGTGTTCTTAGTTTAATTTAGAATAGTAATTTTAGGATTTAGCTTATCAAACTTTGTAGGACTTGAGTTTTAATATAGCTTAATATAGTTTAAGTCTTTAATTTTGTTTTCTAGCTTATTGTCTTAGCTTATTTTGCTGTCAAAAGTCATAAAAAAACCTGAAAATTCCAAAAAAACAGTACTTAGAAACTTTAGGATTTAAATTTGTTAATTTAGCTTATGGATCTAGATTTTATAGCTTAAATAGTTAGATAATAAGTAGTTTAATAAGTCCTTAAAGTTTTAGAGTCTAGTGTAGCTTATTAAGGTCTTTAGCTTATTTGGAATTTGTGTTACTTTGCTTATTTCCTGAGTTTGCTTAGTTCATGATCAATTTCAGTAGCATAAAAGTAGTTTAAGCTTTAATTTCTTTTCACTTTTAGATTAAGCACATCATAAGCTTTCTAGATCGTTCTTCCTTTTTAGATTTGAGCTTTATTTGAGCATTTTATAGCTGTTTAAGTGAAAATAAGCCCAAAACCTCACTTTCTGTAACAGCTTAAAGATAAGCTCTTTTTGAGCTTATTTGTGAGTTTCAGCCCAAGTAGCCTTTATTAATTTTGATCCCACTAGCTTCCTTTACAACTTTGCTTCTTTGAGTTTTTCATTTTAAGCTCTTTAAAATTTCGAATGCTTATTGGACTTTATTTGTGGTCGGGGTAGATTCTCAGGGTAGAAAGTGTAACTTTTCGATCTTAGTTGTTTTTCAGTTAGTCCCTCCGTCAGTTTGTTAGTTTCCCCGTTAGTTTCTTAGGTTTTTGCACAATTAGTCCTTAAGTTAGTTTTTAATTAGTTCATTAAGTTTTAATTAATAGTTAGGGTTAAGTTTTAATTAGTTTAATTAAACTTTTATAAAAAGATAAAAATTAGGGCTTTTATTTTTAATAATTTTCGGCAATTTTTCTTAATTTAGTGAAATTTTAGTTTACATTTTTAAGGATTAAAATTAGTTTACTTGCTTAATTGTCATTATTTGTTGCTTCTTAATTAGTAGTAATAGCTTATCCAAAATATCTTTGCTTCATTCAAATCAGGATCCGAACTTAAAACGTGGTTTCAATTTCACTAGTCGTTGGGGAAACGACCCGGGTGATCATACTTACCCGGTTTAATATACGTATTATATATTATATTATATATATTTTTGAGAGTGAATTTTATCAAGGGTAACTTGGTAATCTTCTTAATTTCTCTTAAGGTTATATTATATATATATATATATTTTACGTGTGTAAAACTGCTCAACCACCTATCTCAATCATACATGGTCATACTTTTCATTTTTCCAAACCTAGACGTAAAAGCCAATTTTCTAATTTTAGTCATTTTCAAGGGAGCATAAATACTAAAACATAAAAGATATAGCCATGAGGCTTTCACTCTTGGAAAGGCCTTGAAGTCTACTTTCCAGAACATCAAGCCTCATATCCCAATTGTTTACCAATATTTATAAAAGGTCAAATTACTATCGCTAACTCAAAACAGAAAACTCCCATTTATAGAATTTAGTCACAATTATAGGACCATACCTATTATTACATAAAAGATATGAAGGTGAGGTTTTCACCCCTGGAAAACCACATGAATCTAGTTTTCAAAACATTAAGCCAATCATTCAACTCATTTACCAATCAACGGGAATTAAACTTTTACTAACTGAAGGTCAAACCAGATTATTAACTGAATTTCTTAGTTTTGCCGTTTTAGTCATAAATCCTAAACTAAAATAGAAATGAGGTTGGTTCCAATTGGAGGAGTTATCTCATGATGTCTAGCATCCAACCAAGCTTTAAAACCTTGACCTACTGTACAAAATTCTGGAGAAAAACATGTTTCCCAACAGCAACTCCAGAATTGACCTCCTAACGTAAAATGACCATAACTCCTTCATCCAAAATCGTTACAAACGTGACGAATTCTCCATATGTACCTAAGACCTATATATATATCCATCTATGTCTTTTTTAACAGACCTAAGCCAAAATTTTTAAGAAAACAACACGTTTCCCTACTGACCTGGAAACTGTCCGCAATTTACCATTCCAATCCAATCCAAAACACTTCTAAATCCTCAATTAATCCATCACAAGGCCAAATTACAACAAGGTAACATAACTACTAATCCATAACATCCTTATTCAAGATTAATCCAAGATCAATTATAAAAATTATATGCATGATCATAAAAATAAAAATCAAGAACATGCACTTTTATAAAAACCTAATCAATGAGTTAGGGTTTTAAGAGATAATTTTAACTTACAATGGGATGCTTTTAAAAGATCAAACACAACCCTAGATGGGTTATGTTTGCTGCCGAAATCCAAACACCAAAACCAAACACCTTAACTTGATTATCTTGCTTCAATCTTGATCACAATCACTCCTAATTCAACCCTTGATAATCCTAGAGCCCTTAATCAATTAAAAACCTTAAATCTTGATGATCTTCAAAATCTTTATTTTCTTTAAAACACTTGCATGTTGGTTTTTATGGATGAGGGATGATTAGGGTTTGTTGTAGTAGTGATTTAAGGTTGAATGAAAGGGATTTGGTGGAGATTTAAAGGTGATAATGGTGGATTTAGTGCTACAGTTGTCGAACCAGGGAGAAAAAAGAGGGGAATGCCGATGGTTTTTATAAATAACCATGGGTGTGTGTGTGTTTTAATAAGTAAAGATGTATTTATACATGGAGGGTTTAGTAGTTGCTAAAAAAATAAAAAGGGGTGTGTTGCTTGGGTCGGTTACGCAAGAAGGAAGGGGAAGGAGAGTGGGCTTTGGCCCATTCTTTCCTAACTAGCATAACCTATTGATCTTGGGCCTTATTACCTTTCCTAGTCTGATACTTTTTCCTAAACTGTGATTTTCGTCTCGGGTGCAATTTAAAACACGAGGAAAGCGAAAAATACAAAAATAAAAATAATTTGGCACTCAAGGCCCGAATACGGAGTCATTGGTTTCTCGATCGTTAAAAAAATGGATAAATTTTTAAATCATAGCGCTTTTTACTTAAAATCGACGATTTTTATATAAAACGACGAAATAGTGAAAGGAAAATTTTTAGAAACTTAGAATATTAAATACAAGTAAAAAATTAGTAGTGACCTTAAAATACGGGGTTTTACATCTTTCCCTCCTTTTAGGAGCGACATCCCGACGCTCGTCTCTTCTTACATGTCGTATTCTTACTCGAGAATAGATGCGGACATTTGCTCATGAAGTAATCTTCTCTTTCCCATGTGAAATCTAGACCTCGCCGCGAGTTACATCGAACCTTGACTATGGGAATACGGCTTGGTTTACGTTGCTTCGCCTTACGGTTTATTATTTCTATCGGTTCTTCAACAAAGTGCAATTTGTCATTGAGTCGATTATAAATTTGATTTGTCGAGGTGATGGAAGTACCGGCAGATCGTCGGGAAACATCTTTGGAAGAAAATCACAAATCACCGCCTCAATTTCTAAATGTTTCTCCATCGGTTCTCAGAAGATGATGGAATTTCTAATCCGCCAATTTACTTACTTACGCTCAGACGTTTATTTCCAACAAAGAGTGACTACGAAAGGTAGTAAAGAAAAGAATGGAAAAGAATTTGACTCATGAAAACAGACACGAGACTTTTCTCGAGTGTTGAGTTGGATAGACTTACTTGCATAGTGATCATTGTTAAGGATACGCATAATTTTTTATTTTTTATACTTTTTAGAAGGTTTAGGTAAAGGGTTAGTTTCAATAAGGTTTAAGGGTGACAATTACCATCATGACGAGATTCCTTCTGAATTATACATAGGTGATCAGGCTATGTATAATTGAGAAGTAATATTGACATGCTTGCTTTCGTCAAAAATTTATCTTCGTGTTCGAGGTGATAATAGGATATTTTTGTAAAGTGGCAAGTTTGTATTCGTGGTAAAAATAAAATAGTTCTTGATATGGTAATAGTTTTATATATGTTTACTCATTTGTTATTTTATTTTTCATTATTATTATAAAGAATTTTTATACGTGACAGAAATCGGAATGAAGTACAGGGTGGTTACAATTTGCTTATAGAAAATCTTTCGGTTGAATTACTATAATGAAAAAGCGGTTCGCGAGACAAAATCGACACCATTTATAGGATTGTATTTGTTTATTTTATGTGAAAATGATATAATAGTTTAAGGTTTACTAGTGAGAGGGTTTACTATGGTCGAAAAGAATTATTTATATCTAAATTGAATTTAAAACATTTATAAAATTTATTTATTTATTTATTTGTTTATTTATTATTATTATTTTTAAAATAAATAAATGATTCACGAAGCTAAGTCAGTAAGATCTACAAGATGGTACTTAATTAATTTTTCGAAAAGGATAAAACATTTTTCGGTTTAACATAACGCCCTATATAAAGACATTTTTCCAAAAATGGTTTTTAAACAGTAGATCACCGCAAGCGTAAAGGATACTAAAACAAGAATAAGAATAATCAGAGATAATAAATGTAAGAGACATCAGGGTTGTTTACAATGGCGATAGATCAAGTATAAAGAATGTCCGAACAACATAAAAGTAGTCAGAGGATATGGACATGAAGAGTCATATGTCCTAGAAGACCCTGAATCAGAAAGCTATAGAGTGTCATTCGCCGAATTTGTCGTTGCAACTAAGGAACGATTCGATCACATTAATAGTAGATAGATGTAAGCATTGATGGTATTAATGTATAGCAACGTTCAAAAGAAATGAGTGTAAGGTGAGAACTCTAGAAGTTGACTTCTCGGCGGTATGATTCTCACAATTCACATGTAGTAACGAAGAAGAATGGTGTATAATGTGTCAGGGACCAAGAAACACGGCAATGAAACAACAACAAAGATAAATTTTCCATTCATATGATAACAACTCACACAAAGATGAAGAATACGATTAAAAGAATTGATTGTAGTTTATTAACTATAGAAACGCATTTATTAAAATACCCTAGTAATGGAATTTCCACCTATAATTAAGTTACGTTATTATTTTGAAAAGTTTCTATTTTTAGAAGGTTACCATTTTTGAAAAAAAATCCGAGTAAGCGGTAAAATCATGAAAAATGACAGATTTGGTAGAATAGGGTAAATTGGTATGTTAAATATTTCCCGTCGTTACATTCATATATATAAAAGTTTCCATATTTAGACTTAAACGAATCCTATGGCAACTAAACCATGTTTTTATATTCTCATTAAATTCATTTCGACTTTTTATATATAAAATTTTCCTAAATGTTGACTTTGGTCTTGACCCGTCGTAAATTATTTTTAACTTTAGCCTCCTTTGATGAACATGTAAAATGATAATTCGAAAATTTTTATGTTTCAGTTGAAGGCCAAAACGAACATGAAATAACCATTTTATCCTTTTAAGTTTTGCGCAAACTTAAAAATTAATGAGTGCTAAGTTTTTTTATACATATAAATTTTTAAATTTCAAGTGGCCATAAAATCATCATTTCAAAATTCAACCCAATGCCACTTTAATTCCTCCAAACCATTATACCAAGTCATGCCCAGTTATTTAACACACTTTCAAACATAAAAACTAATGTATTTCCATAATCAAAGATTTAACACTTAATGGGTAGAGGTTAATACAAAAGAATCAAAACACATACTCACAAATTTTATTCAAGAGTTTCAGAAGTAGACATTCCCAGATGACACATTACGCAAGAATGTGTTAATAGTACATTTCCAAAAGAATGGAGGGTTATGAAGAAAAATGTTAAAGGCGAGTTTGATTTTAGTCGACATGTCTCCATGCGAACGGATTATGTGACGTCATATTCATTTCAGAAGTACGAAGCATATGATCTAACAAATAGTGAAATAACGAGTAGGATCAATAAACTATGTCGAATTCCAATATCATTAAAAGAGAAGGAAGCAATAGTCACGAAAAAGTTTCGGGGATAATCACATTACTCACAATGTCTTAAAATAAGAGAATCCATTGTGCCACGCACATGGTGCCATAAGGAAGGTTGAGAGACAATTGTGTCAATCACAACGTCTTGAGAAACTACTTAACATTCATAAAGATAACATTATATATAAGAATGTGGAGGCACTCTACATATTTGAACGCTATAACTTGTAAGAAAATTGCATAGGCACGAGAAAGAAGAAAATAGAATGTTCGACATATGTATAAATCTTATATTAAAGAACCATGTGTGCAACATAATAACTTATTACACTGCCATTCAAATGTTTCACCTTTGTTCATATAGAGCCATTTTTCTTTCCCTTTTCGACAAATTTCTAGACCAACCTGATGAGGCGAATTTCCAAGAAATACCAAACGACCTTCAACGAATACCAAACTCCATTCCTAACTACCTCAACATGTTATAAACTCACTGTATTTTTCCCATGAAGGATTTGCAAGTCTAACTATTTTTCAAAATACCACAACCCAAAGTGTTCGAAACATGACCTGCTGGACTTTCCCAAAAGTTTGACACCATCCAACCTGCTGACTTTCCAAAATGAATTACAGTATCTCACACATATTATGGACAATGCTACAGTTTAAATTTCTCAAAAAAATATAAGTTTTGATCAGTCATCTCACCGACCTCTTTACAACCTAAATTCGGACAGATTTAACAATAACGACTAACCCATCTTGCAAATTATTCAATTGACTAAACTACACCTATGAAAATTCCGTGAGTTTCCCTTCGTTTGAAAGTAGACTCGCCGAACTTAGTTTTAGAATCAAGAAAATCCAAAAAAACTTTTAGGACGACCAAGTAAATAAGTGCGCAAGTTTACTCAGAATTCTGCGCCAGATGGCCAATTGCGGAATTTCAACTCAATAATTACCAAACTTCTACCTAGTGTGTAGATCTCGTTATTAGGAGTTAGAACTTGATTTTTATACCAAAACGTTCATTAGGACGACGCCTTAACATTTTAAACAACAAAATCTCAGTTTACTACATTTTAACCCATTCTGACTAATATGAAATTTTATAAAAATTACCCATTTTGACCCGTTATCCAGATTAAAACATTTAGACACGAACAAAAGTAAACGACTAACTCATTAGTTGTGAATTCAGTTTTACTTATTATATTTTACGCCAAATCGTTTCTTACGACACTAGTCGACTAATTTTTTTAAAAAATTTCGCCATGTTAACTTTTATTATATATTTTTCCTAAATCTGATCTCTTCCGAAACGACCCATTAAAATACATTTTCAAGACTCGGACTCTAAAGAAATTTGATGTAAAACGACATTTTAGACAACTTTTTAGTTTTAGCCGAGACCCGAAACTCGACGGAAAATGACGAAAATACCCTTTTTCGTTTCTGCAGTAAGTTAAAAATTCAGCAAGAGCTGATCGGAACTTTTAAAGTTTTCCAAAATTTCAAATGGCCGCCAAACGTTCGTTTTTAAGAGTTACGGGATGTGCGACCTACCGTTTCGAAGCTAGGGGCGACCTTTATTAGATTCTCAAGCCTAAAATCACTTTTAACAACATTGACTAGACCAAATTCGTCTTGCCAATTTTCTGCAATATACGGGTAGCTTAAAATCTCTTCAAAACGCCAATTTCACGCATCGCGAACATCGCCAATGCTCTTAAACTATCCTAACACCATTACTAATCATCACAACCCAATCCAACACTTCAAAAAACAATATGCACCACAATTTATGGATTTACAATACAAGTTTATATATATATGCATACATATTAGAAATTTATTAACATAAAAGGGTTAATAAAATACTTATAATCACAATGGAATGGGCGACAATGATTAAGCAGAATAAGCATAAGAGATCAAAAAGGAAGTCAAGTATTAAGGAGAGCATATAAGGAATTGGAAGGTAGAGGATTAGGAGCAATAGGAACAATAGGTTCATCTTCGGGAACGTTCGAATTGTTATTAGGAGGAGGTAAATTCGCCATGATAATTTGTAATCACGGAAAGATAAATACGTATAAGGTCACTACATAGATAGAATTTATGCAATATATGAATAAATGCAATGCATTAAAATGAATATGATAAATTAATATCGATTTATTTAAACATGTAATTAATGGGATAATGATCTATTTAAACATGTACATAAACATGAAAACTTTAATATAAAGTTTTGATTATCGAAGAATATCTCGATATGAATCATAGTATTTATTTAATAAATACTAAACAATATTGTATTCATGAATAAGGAATACTAAAATGGTAATCACTTGAGGATGACTTGAGCGGGAACCACGAGGAGTATTTTGCGCGCGAAAAATTTAGAAAAATAAAGTTATAGTTTAGGTACAAAAATGTTTTTGACCTAGTTCTCTATAACCTGGCTCTGGTACCAATCTTTAACACCCCCAATTTAAATCGAGATTCGGGTCCAACAATGAGGTGTTAATAATAAGTACAACAGTCATATATTATATAGAACGATTCAAAAAGAGACGTTATCAAACATGTTCCATTCCAAAAGGAAATTTCAGAGTGCAAGGTTGTCCCAACATAACATAAACAAGACACAAGTGTTCAACAAAATATAAAGACATTTTTTAGGAATAGAAATCAAGTGTTTTAACAAAATTCATTCTTAAGCGCAACTTCCTCCTCATCGTCCCATGCTCCAAGTCCTTAACTTTGATTACCTGAGATAAACATGTTAAAAGTCAAAAAACATTGAGTGAAATTCATAGGTTTAATTAAACATTAAGATTTAGAACACAAATATTTAAATCATGGAAAACTTATGGATCAAACAAACCCCTTTGACGAGAATATTATGTTGCCCCAAACAGATTAGGTATTATTGCCATATACCTGTAGTTCTCAGAATAATATATCCGTTGAAAAGGATATATCCGTTGAAAAGGATATATTTATGTTCCAAAAGTATACAAACCCCAGACGGGGAGTCACCCCATAGTACTATTTATTATCCTAGCGTCCACCCATCATAGGCAGTTAACGGTTCATGATATATTGGGGACTTTAGCAATAGGTACTCAAGCATTGATCATATATTCAGGTCCAGCATACAGGAAAACAATTTATGCTCAATTTTATAAAACAAGCATGTATCTTCCTCGCGAGTTTTGAGAAAACGATTAAAGTAATAAAGGCGAGGCTATAAACTCACCGTATGTAGATGATCGAATGAGAAACCAAGTAGTAAAGATGACTCCGAAATATTAGCCAAAGACTAAAAAGCAAGTCGCAGACTAGAATGATAATATGATATCATTATAATAGAATAGTTTATACAATACAATAAAGAATCCAACATGAACAAATTGGAACCAAGACTAAACCAAAGTATTTTTAGTTTTCAAATAGGTGTATGACCTGAACTTAACCCCAAATAAGTACCTACTAAGTATCATTTAGCCATTATTAATTTTACTAAATGGTCACACTTCTAATTTACAAAAAAGGCGCAAAACATACATTGCAGAATTTTAGTCACATTCACAGGACCATATCTCTTAATCCATAAAAGATATGAAGGTGAGGTTTTCACCCCTGGAAAGATACATGAGTCTAGTTTTTAAAACATTAAGCCAATCATTCTAATCATTTACCAATCCACAGGAAATGGATTTTTACTAACTATAACTCAAAACAGAATGCTAACTGAATTTCTATCGTTTACGGTTTTGGCCATAAATCCCATTCTAAAAAAGCTTTTAAGGTGATTCTACTAGGAGGTGAAAGCTTATTATATCTATTGTCTAACCTTGTTTTAAAACCTTAACCTACTATACAATAACCTGGAGCAATTCATGTTTTCTAACAGAATGTTCAGAATTGGTTCACAACCGTAAAACGGCCATATCTCCTTCATCCGAAATTGTTACAAGAGTATCCAACTCGCACATTGAAGCTTAAGACTTCCTCTATCCAAATATGTAATTTCCTCAGTAGCTATAGACCAAATTTTTTTAGAATAAGCCACGACAACCTGCTGTCCCAAAACAGTCCGCAAAATCTTATTCTAGATCAATCAATAACACTTCCAAAACCTTAATTAATCCATCACAAGGCTACTAATCATCAAGATACAGTATCTAACAAACATTTTTCATCACTTACACTAATTAATCAAGATCATTCATAATCCATCTATGCAAGTTCATAAAAATCGTAAGATCAAGAACATGCGCCAACAAAATCAACAAACCTTAAAAAGGTGTAGTTTCAGAAAAATCATAAACCTTACTAATGGGGATTTTTGGAAGATCAACACAAACCCTATGTGGGTTTCTTGATCCTAGTCGGGGCCATCAACACCCAAACATTATAACGTTAATTTTTCTTGCCTCTAAATCTACTTGTAATCACCTAGAATCGATCCATCATCATTCTTGTAGCCTTTAATTAAATCAAAGCCCTAAAATCTTCAAGTTCTTCAAAATCAATAATTTCTAAATCAAGTGCATGGTGATTCTTAATGATGGGGAAAGATTGAGGATAAGTTTATGGATGATTTAGGGTTTATAGGAATTGATTTGGTGATTTTTAATGAAGGTTATGGTGGTTTTTGTGGTTGCAGCCGACGAACAATAAGGAGAGGGGAGGATACAAGTGTTTTTTTTATCTGTTTATGTGTGTGTTTTAAATAAAGGAGGATGATTTATATAGGGTTAATTATTTAGTTGCTAAAAAAATAATAAGAAGGGTGTGGGTTTGTTTATGTTCAACCAGAATGAAGAGAGAGGTAAAGGGAGTGGATTTGGCCCTATGTCCTTAGCTAACAACATTACCTATTAATCTGGCCGTAATAACCTTTTTTAGTCGATACTTTTACCTACTTCCGTGATTTCTCACGGGTGCAATTTAAAACACAAGAAATATAAATATTATAAAAATAAAATAATTAGGCACTCAAAGCCCTAATACGGAGTCGTTAGTTTCTCGATCATTAGAAACTGATAAATTTTTAAATCATAGCGCTTTTTACTTAAAATAGTCGATTTTATATAAAACGACGAAGTAGTGAAAAGTAAAATTTTAGAAATTTAGAAAATTAAATATAAGTTGAAAATTAGTAGTGACCTTAAATACGGGGTTTTACATACTCTGTTTTGAAAACTATTTGTTTTGAAAACTAGAGCCACATGGCTCTGATACCAATTATGGAAAACGTAGAGGTGGGTGAATACGTTGCCGATTAAAATCTAAAAACGTTTGTATCAAATCCCCGATTAATAGTGACGTAATATGAAAAGTACCCAATATGATTTATAACTATATGAAAGCATTTAATAACCAAGTAGTCACAACATAAATATAAACATCAAATCACAACACAATCACAAGCATAAAATAAATAAAGAGCGATAAATAAAATAGAGAGCAAACCGAACACGATGATTTATAGTGGTTCGGTCACGAAGCTCCTCTCCGCCCTACTCCACTCCCTGAGTACCCAACTCGAGAGTTACTTCACTTGGTCAACAAGCTCTTTTCTTAGCGGAGAAAACCTTACACAATGTTGCTTACACTTTATCCGGTACTAAGCTAAATATTGAGTCCTAACACCGATAGAACCAACCCATCGCCGCTTACACTTTATCCGGTACAAAGCTAAATACCGGTTTCTTACACAAAGGGTAGAACCAACCAAAAGCCGCATTATGTTTTATGGCCCAACATAACAAACCTTGTGTTTTATAGCACAAACACATAAACCATCTAGTCTAAATCAAATGATATAAAGAGATGATACAAAATGTGTATTACGAAGAACCAAGACAATGTGTCTAATGATATTGAAATGCCTAATCGTAAATGAACTTCCAATTTAGGGAGCCTTCAAAAGGATGAAGAGATTAGATCTCCAATCATTGTAGATCTATCATATGGTAAGCTTGGGTGGTGGATGACAATATCTTTAATCTTGTAATATCTACCATATGGGTTTGCTTGATGTTGATGAAATTGGCAAGATCTTCAAAGCTTGCTTTGGTGGGTCATCATAAAAGTATGCTTACAACAAAATGAATGTTAGAGCATTATGATCATATACAAAAATGAAAATGATTAATGAAGGTGTTCCTACATATCTAAATGGCTAGAAACTACATAGAAAGTATGTGTGAAAGGGATTAGAAAATGGTGCGATTTGGCTTGCTATTTATAGGTAAATTTCTGGCACTGTAGCCCGGTTCTACCGGTTCCATTGTAGAATGGAACCGGCCAGTGTTCCTGAAGGGAACCGGCCTACAGTAACTAAATCCGGATTTTGAGATAAAAAATCTTATAAAATCTTATGCAATCTCCAAAGATTATGGCTAGATTTAGAAAGATATGATGTGACAATACATAAAGGTCAACTATATGTATGATGTCATGCATGATGTAAAATCCATTTTGTATTTTATTTTTATTTAAGTAAACTTGTGTATGTAAAATAAAAAGTTTAGTTGAGGCTTGCCAAAATAAAGTTTACTTGTTTAAATAAAGTACTTGCAGATGCAAAATGTGAAATGAGGTTTGATCATAATGCAACATAACAAACATGTACGAACCTGTGTTGTAACATACGAAGACTCAAGACTTTGAGATGTGATTATGTATGTTGAGACAATATATGATAACGAGTAACTTGTACATTTAATGTTATATATTACAAGTAATATATATTTTGTCATTATCAAAACAAAAGAGAATGTGTAGATTAAATAGGGTAATATTTGCACTAACAATCACTAACATCTCTTGATCTTGTTTCAAGTGATGTAATCTCTTCTTCTCATCTCTTCCCTCTCATTCAAGTGTAAGAGGAGAACACACGCAAGGTTGTCAGGATCGGGATCTTACTTAGGATCGTTTTCAGCTTTGCAAGATCGTAATCGTAGGATCGGATCGGGATTGTAAGATCCTATGAAAGCATATATATTTTTGTATAAGGTTATTTTTTATATTTCTATATGTTTTTATATAATATTTTACATGATGAGCATTTACAT